>JAUZST010015343.1:0-10249 GCA_034779995.1 Parotocinclus haroldoi | reverse complement strand
AGACAGAACGAGAGAGAAAGAGAGAGAGAAAAAGAGAGAGAGAAAAAGAGAGAGAGAAAAAGAGAGAGAGAAAGAGAGAGAGAGAAAGAGAGAGAGAGAAAGAGAGAGAGAGAAAGAGAGAGAAAGAGAGAGAGAGAACGAGAGAGAGAGAGAGAGATAAAGAGAGAGAGAGAGAGAGGGAGAAAGACAGAACAAGAGTGTGAGAGAGAGAGAGTGAGTGAGAGAGAGAGAGAGAGAGAGAAAGAGAGACCAAGAGTGTGAGAGAGAGAGAGAGAGAGAGAGAGAGAGAGAGAGAGTGAGAGAGAGAAAGACAGAACGAGAGTGAGAGAGAGTGTGAGAGAGAGAGAGAGAGAGAGAGAGAGAGAGAGAGAGAGAGAGAGAGAGAGAGAGTGAGTGAAAGAGAGAGAGAGTGAGAGAGAGAGAGAGAGAGGGACGGCACTGAAATGATTTAAGTCCTAAACTTTTCGGAATCCGTAGCGTTGGTAAATAAAGAAGTCACACCAGTGTCGGTGAGGATGATAAAGTTTTCGCTGGTATCGCTGTCCAATGAGAGGCCGTCATCGGCTGCACTGTTTTCTGTGACAACGCTGTCGCAGGAATTTTGGGAAAGCGAGTGTTTGAGGGGCTGCAGGCGTAGAACAGAGTCATCAGGCTCCCTGAAAACACACACAACACACACACACACACTTTTATCCAGATCATTTAAGGGTAGCTACATAAAAACTATTTTATAATAATCTAACAGCTTGAACTAGAACAGCTATTATATGACAGACTAATATAAATATTTAAATATATTGCTCACAAAAGTTTGGGGATCATTCAAAATGAAATCTCTCATTATTAAACATATTTTACTGAGCAGCATCTTACGATATTTTTAATGCACTACATGGTTGGCACGGTGCCACAAATGGTTAGTTCGGTCGCCTCAGAGATTCCCGGTTCGATCCCGACCTTGGACTCTGCCTGTGTGAAATGTGCTTGTTCACCCCATGTCCGCATAGGTTTACTCCGGGTACAACCCCCCCCGCCCCCCCAAATATTTCATGCAATGTATTGAGTCATTGACTGAAGGTGAAAAGTAAATGCTAAATGCCAATTGCAGCCTGCGTTCTAGAGGATCCTTTCGGTTGGCTGTCATTACTAACATTAATTATTTGCACCAAGAATTGAGTGCTGTAGCTGTAAAAAGAGAAACATGAAAAACACAGAAGAGATTAGATAAGAGCAAGAGCTATTATGAATCGTGAATCGTACATCAATATTTCATGCAAGTTTAACGGCGAGAGATGAATTTGATGAGTTCCGAGGTGGTCGAAAACCAAATATACTGTATCAACCGTCTTACTTGCTCTGAGAGTTGAATATTTTGCTCATGGCAGATCCACGGCTCAGAATGCTAAAAGCATCTTTAGTGATCGACAGCGCCCCCTTGGTGAGATCCAGGGAAGCGCTGAGTGCATCTTTGGTGGCGTCTTTGGTGGCAGTGAGGGCACTGGACAGTTCCCCCTCCAGGCTAAGACTGGAACTGTACTGATTCTGTAGCGTCGTAATGTTCACTGGAGAACGTGGAGGTGTCGGATTGACTGCTGGCATGCTGCCCTTGGATTCCCCGTCCTGGTCGGCCTCTTCAACTGCCTCACACGCCTCCTCTACAGGCCCCTCCCCCTCTGCATCGCACTCATCCTCCTGCTCGGACGTTTTGTCCGCGTTATGGTGTGATGCAGAAAGTTCCGAATCTGTTAGACTCTGTGTGTCCGTTTCCTCCGGTGCTTCTTCTTCTTGAGCCGCAGTGGGTGGAAAGAGCAATCCAAACTCCAGGGCCTCCAACAGAAACGAAACACACACAGAGGGAGGAGACGGCATCTTTGCTTCTGTGCTCTGGACGCGACTGAGGTCGGAGGCTAACCTGGTGAGGTAATCCTTCATCCTCAGCAGAGCCACAAACTGATAATGGTTCAACCACATTCGGATCGGAGTTATGGACTGAACCAGAACATGAAAGGACGGCACAGGGGCTTCAGAAGGAGCGCCGTTTTTGGTCTGATTTTCAGAGTCCGTGTTCATCATCGAGCTTGTTAAGGCTTTTGGTCGACACATCCACACACACATAGCAAACGGCTCTACAAAACTACTGCTCCCATGGCGTGCCCCTTCAAAGCTCGCTGCCCCTCGAGACAGGCTGAGACTCCAGACGTCCCGAGAAGACGGGCAAGAAACTGACTGACAGGGATGTAAATGCAGGAACGCTGAAGGGAGAGGGTGGAACACGTTCTTGTCACGAGGAAAAGGTAAAGTCATGGAGGGACGGAAGAACGGCTGATTAGCCAAGCAGGAAAAGGTGGAGTTCAGATCAGAGAGCGAGGAGTGAGGAGAGTGAGGCGTGTTACTCAGAAACGCCTGCGACAGGTTAAAGCTGAGAGAGCGAGGACGGTCCTGGTGATCCAAGATGGACGAGTCAAGAGGAACAATCAGCTGTAGAGAAATAAGAGGACAACTAATCAGGATATGAAAGGGAAAAAGGGTGCAACCTACCTAGAATCACGTCTTAAAATGCTCAAATTGGGGGATATTAAAGCCTCTGAAATCATTTTCTGTTCTTCTCTTTCCTTTCCAGAAGTTTAGCTCAGAGCCTTTTCAAAAGAGGCTTTCAAAAAGGTGAGTATTCAAATTCAAATGTATTTATATCGGGCTTTTTACAACGGAGCATTGTCTAAAAGCAGCTTTACAACATTTTGCAATATTATATTATCTTAAAAGGTCAATCCCAAATTGAGCAAGCCTAGGGCTACAGTGGCAAGGGGAAACTCCCTGAAAGTAAAGGATGAAACCATGGGTGGCCTAGATGTTAGTTAAGTAAATACTTAAAACTTTATTAAAGTAATGGTAAAATGAAGTAAATAAAATAATTTAAATCAAAATGCGTTCAGACCTTAAGCTGCGTGCTGTCCATCCTGACATCGACGTGCTCGTCGCCCTTGCTGCTGTCCTGCAGGTGATAAAACGCCTTCACCTGCTCCAGGGTCGTCATTAACCCACGACAAAATACCCACGTCCATAACACGCTCGCCGCGTCCACACACAGCTGCAGTCCATTCAGCTGAGCGTACAGGTTAGAACAGGGCACTGGAGGGAGTGAGAGAGGAGTTTAGTTTGTTAAGAAGCCAAGCCGCATGGCCTCTCCCTTACCCCTCTGAAAGGTCTGACTGGGGACGACCGACCTGGTGCGCCAGCGCTGTGAGGGAAGTAATACTCAGTAAATTGTAGGTGGATAGCAGGGGTGTTTTCTGCCATGTTTAGGGATTTACGGTTACAGGACAAAAGGGACTGGGTCTTTTTGCTTTTGCGAACTCCGGTAGACACCTGAAAAACAACAGAAGGGAGAATTCATTAATCAGTGACTCACATTGTGATGAGCTAAGTGTAGCAGCAGTGGTTTCCCTGCTGTTTCCCTGTACGAGTGACTAATGTATTAAATCCTCTGTTTCTGTGACTACAGTCGTAACTTCCAGATTGACACAGAGACAGATTTGGGCAAATGGACACCCTGCCCCCCTGGAGTAACAGGGCCCACAATGCATAGCATGCATAAACTGGGCTCTTCGCATTTAATTGATGAGAATATGATTTGAGAAGATGAATCTTTTTTCTGGAGTCCAGGATATAAAAAAAACCCCTCAGTTTCAGGCAAGTTAAAGCAATATGGTGATCGTGGAGGGGCAGGGATTTCCTCACTGCAGCAGAAAGTCAGCAGGCTGTGACAAGAGTACATGTGACACTTGAGAAATGAGTCAGGTAGTTGTCATGTGATTCTCGGTGGTGGAAGCACCTGAAGCATGACCGAAAACAAACAACCAAAAAAAAAAAAGGATGACGAATGGAACGAGTCTGTACTGTTTGGTGCACGGGTGAGAGAAGAGACCATGTTTGATAAACTTTTCACTTTTCAAAACTCTCACTATATTTTTCTGCGCATGTTCTATTTATCATGTTATTAATTTTTTTTGTGGTCCTGCACCTACAGGTCACAGAATGTAGCCCAGCTGTGCCTCTCCATACTTTATTATTGCCCTTTACTCTGTTCTCCAATGGTCAGGACCCCCACAGGACCAGGTACTATTTGGGCGGTGGACCATTCTTAGCACTGCAGTGCCACTGATCTGGTGGTGGTGTGTTAGTGTGTGTTGTGCTGGTACTATTAGTGAGACACAGCAGTGCTGCTGGAGTATCAAACCTCTGTTCACAGAGGTACAATATGCGTTCTTCTCTAATCCTTCATCAGTGCTCACAGGACAACGCCTGCAGGATGCTGGTGGCTGGACATTTTTGGCTGGTGGACTGTTCTGGGGTGATTTAAAAGTTAAGCAGAAGTTACAGTCACTTCTGTCTAGAGCATTAGCACACACCTCAAACTGGGATTTGGCAGTTCACACAACTGTTGGGTCACCAGACATCAAACTTCAAAACTTGTGCCAAAAAATTTCACTCTGTTTTTTGACAGTTTGTTCAGAGAGTAAGAACTTCTTAACGCATTTTTTTTTTAGATTTGAAAATAGTATGAGACAACTGAGTGGTAACTGTTTTTCTAAACAGAATTATTTAGGTTTGGTCCATTTTTTTGGCCGGAAGTCTGCAGTGAATAGAAGCTGCGGATTGGGACACAACCACAGTGGACTGATTATAGTGTTTAGGTGGCCTGTAGAGTCTATTTGGGATGAATCCACAGTAGACTGATTTTTTTTGCATTTCTGTGCATATATTAAAAACAAAGTATGTTGTGTGTCCAGAGTGGACTGATCACCTAATAGACTATACTGAATATTCAGACTGTGGTGGCTCAGAAGTAAAGGTACTGTATTATACTGCAGATTAGGAGGTCCGGGGTTCAAGGCCCGGCTCTGCCAAGCTGCCACTGAGCATTAGGAATAGCAATCACCCAATGAGATCAGCTCTGCACAGCCTCCTGCCTTTTTTGTAAATGTAAACGATAAAAAGGAATAGACAATAAAAAATACGTCTCTCCAAGAAAGAAAGTGGAAAGGAGTTTATGATAGTAAGTGTGTACATGTGACAGAGACCTGGTGGAGGTCCAGGTCATCCACTCGGACTACCATACAGCTGGAGCGCAGTTTCTTCAAAGGTGAGCCTTCACCAGGAGCACATTTCACAGATTCTCCATCTTATAAACATAGAACAACTGGTGTTACTATAATCAGTCATTAATAAGGGTACACCAATCTATTATACTATTATTCATTTATCTATACGAGTCATTATGCATGGAGTATTTTAATCTCCTGACCCACCATACAAGCCACTAACCTGCTGTAATGAGCGCTGATCAAAAAGTACATCTAATTCTAAACAACTTTTTACACACATACATACATTGCACAGTTAATCCAACTGAACATATTTTTGCCTAAATCTGTTTTTCTTTATTGTTTTTATTAATCAGGAAACAAAATTAAGGTTCAATGTCATGTTATATTTTTCCTCACCATGTATGTTTTTGGCATGTGAGTGTGCGCTGGGCTCCTGACATTCGGATTCAGCTTGAGGGAATCCGGCATCATCCAGTCTTTTCTGGAAGTCCTGCAAGAGTTTAGAGGCCCACTGAGCATGAGCCTCCAATGCACTGGAGTAACGCTCCCAGTGCCGACACCCATCACCTAACAACAACAAAAATATCACTCATATCACACTGGAAAGCTCCCACCCACCCACCCACCCACGTCGAAGTATGAGGACAGGGTCGTCCAGGCGCTCCACAACTATACCGTCCAATACCCGGATTCGACTGTATATATCTTAGTTAACGCTTTTAAATCAGATAAACATTAAATCAGATCAACCTCACACCAGCAAAAGTATTCCAATTTAAAAGTGACTTTATGTAGCATGTTACTACCACCTCTGCACATAGGTTATACTTTTTAAACATAGCAAATTTGTTCACGCCTCACTCACCAGGTCTGTGAAAGGGATAATAATCGCAGCCCAGCCTCCGGAAAGTCAGCTGCATTGCACCCTGGCTGCCTGGAGGAGGAGGATCATCTAAAGAAAGAGCCGCAATAAATAAATACCATTCATTAGTCATAAAATCTTCTAAGGCACATGGGAGGTAAGAGGTCTGTTCGGGTGAGGCGTTCTGACCTGGTTCCATCGTTGGAGAGCTGTCGTTGCAGATGTGTAGATCGAGGCGAGAGATGAACATGTGATATGAGGACTCTTTCACGTCATAGAGGTCAAAATACTGAGCCAACGTACTGGGTGTCGCCACAGGTGCTGCCGGAGGTTCTGTCCACAGAGTTCTGGGCCCAGGAGAAGGAGGAGCCGTCTGAAAAGCAGAACAATTATAGGTTTTTATATGTTAATTATACACTGCTCACCAAAATTAAGGGATATTTCTTTATTGAAGTATCCCCTAATTTTAGGGACAGTATGCTAATTTTCGCAAAAGGAATAAACAATAAAGAATAAACATTACAGTTTTTTCATTTTTTTCCCCCCTCACAAAAAATTGTACATTTTATTTGCTAAACAAAAGCGCCACAATATTTGCTTCGGTTAGTAAAACGTAACACCAACAAGCTACCGTAATTATCAATAGGCTTAATTATCAGAGGCTCATTCTCATTGCAAGAAGGTCCTGAGTTCAATCCCAGGGTAGAGCAGTATGGATTCTTTCTCTGGGGAGTCTCCCCGTGTCTGCGTGGGTTTACTCCGAGTACTCCGGTTTCCGCCCACATTCCAAAGACGCGTGTGTACATATGTGACTAGCACTGAGAGGACCTTGTGTGATGCCAATAGCGCCAGTAATCACTGTGTCAATTAAAAATCTCCTCCAGAAGACGTTAAGCAAGACAAACATAAACAAGTAAACAGTTTGTGTGTGTACCGCCATGCTCTTCCTCTGCTGTGCTGATTTTTCCATAGCTTCACTCAGTGATTTAGCGTAGTGGATGACGGCTTTGAGCTGAGAGTCGGTCAGAACCCACAGCAGATCATCCAGGATGAACAACAGCTTAGACGCTAAAACGTTACAATCCTTCACCTGCAACAGACGTTCACAACAAACACAGATCTGTCTCTGAAGCGCAGCTCGAAGCACTTTACTCATAACATACACACCATGTATGATAATATACAACAATTCCATCATAATGCAGTCTCACCTCGTTATCTCGCCTACCTCATGGCTATTTTTGGCGGGAGGCAAGGTTTGCCGATTAACGAGGTTGCAAAAACCTAGACGAAGGCAATGACAACCATACTTGATGTTGACAATGTGTGTTAATAAGCAGCCCTGCTGATCATACAATCACATTTACAATGGACATAAACATGTACGGTTTCTATGGATTTCACTGTATCTTTTGCCCAAAAGAATATTTAACAAACAGGGGGAGGGGAGAAGGGGGTGTGGCCAGTAACACGGTTCAGTATTATTGCAAATCGGTGTAAGTGAGGATAGGATGTCAGTAGGATTAAAGTCACACATACCGTCCGATCTCCTGAAAACTTGGCAGCTTAACGGGGTATTTCATTTAATTGCTAATAAGACATTAACAGCAAGAGTCGAGCACAGACAGACTGTCCTACCATCACAGGTATTGAGAGATGAATTTGGCAAGATAACGGGGCGAGATAACGAGGTCAGACTGTATATATTTTTCAGAATGAATACTGACACAAACAGTAGAAGTTTATTATTATTATTATTATTATTATTATTATTATTCATTTTTATGCGTTACCCTGCGTTTAAGGGCAATTCGGATTCGGCCCTGGTTGGTGATGAGGCGTAGCGGCGTGTTCCCCAAATCCTGCTCCTCACTCTCTATAGCATCCGCCTCGATGCGTAAACTCTGCCAGTTAATTTCCTTAAACGTCAGAACCTGCAACACACAAGTATGTGTGTCACCTCTCCACGTTTGGGGTGTGTGATACGTATTTATAAGGCATGTGTGTGTGTGTGTGTGTCTGTGTGTGTGTCTGTGTGTGTGTCTGTGTGTGATGCGTATTTATAAGGCATGTGTGTGTGTGTCTGTGTGTGTGACCTCTCCACGTTTGGGGTGTGTGATACGTATTTATAAGGCATGTGTGTGTCTGTGTGTGTGATGCGTATTTATAAGGCATGTGTGTGTCTGTCTGTGTGTGTGTCTGTGTGTGATGCCTATTTATAAGGCATGTGTGTGTGTGTCTGTGTGTGTGACCTCTCCACGTTTGGGGTGTGTGATGCGTATTTATAAGGCATGTGTGTGTCTGTGTGTGTGATGCACATTAATTAAGTATCTAATCTGTGTGTGTGTGTGTGTGTGTGTGTGTGTGTGTGTGTGTGTGTGTTTGTGAAAACAGTTTTTTTTATTGTTGTTTTTTTAGAGACACTGCTACGGTCTTTTGAAAAGTCGACTGTGGTTACTGAAGTTAAGCCAAGATATTGAATTAATTAGGTCAGCGGAAAGTTCCAGAAAAGTTAGGATTAGCAGGACTTTGTGAGATTTTACATCACTGTGAGAACCAAATGTACTTGTGCGTCAGTTTGGGGTGGTGGGAGTGTGAATGTGTGTGTTGTGTCTTATTTTTTGTGGTGTGATACCTCTCCTCGTTTCGGGTGTGTGATCCGTGTGTATCGGAGGTCGCTCTTCTGCCACTTTGGGTTCAGACTGTATCCCTGCAGCTGCCACAACTCAAACGAGGCATGGAAGGCTCGAGACTTCACCTTAATAACGATGGCGTTAATGACGACCGACATTCCCTCCACCACCTTCTCTGCAAAGCCATACTCGCTGTGCACGCGCACACACACACACACACACACACACACATACACACATACACACACACACACACACATACACACATACACACATACACACACATATACACAAAAAAAACACACCCACGTATACACAAAAAACACACACGTATACACAAAAAACACACACACACACACGTATACACACAAAATAAAACACACACACATACACACAAAAACACACACACACGAAAACAAAACACACATACACACAAAAAAACACACGAAAGCAAACACACACCCAAACAAATGAAAACACATACACACACACAAGTACGAGAACACACACACAAACAAACAAAACACACGCAAAAACAAACACACATATACACACACATACAAAAGCAAACACATACACACACACACGAAAACAAAACACACACACGAAAACAAACACAAAAACAAACACACACGCAAACAAACAAACACATATATACACACACACACACACACAGACAAACACAAAAACAAACACACACACCCGCAAACACACATACACATACAAAAGCAAACACATACACACACAAACAAGCACACACACACAAACAAACAAAAACAAACACACACACACACGAAAACACACACACACAAACAAAAACAAACACACACACACATAAAAACACACAGACGAGTGAAAACATACAAGTTGTGTTTCGATCTGGTGTGCTTAGCTTCACCTCTGGATGGATGTGTATGTAGCAGCTCTGAGCTACCTGTGGTTGAGGTGTGTTAAAGGGGGCGGTGTCCTACCTGAGACTGGGCGTTCACATCGGCTCCTCTTCTCACCAGTAACTTAGACACCTCCTTCTGACCAGCCAATGAGGCGATGTGAAGAGCAGTGTTACCTTTCTGCATAGTCAATCACAAAACGGCACACATTTAAACCAGCGCACACTGCGAGTGTGTGTGTGTGAGAGTGTGTGTGTCTGTGAGTGTCTGTGTGTGTTTAGTACCTTCGTAGAGGAGTTGACAGCTGCTCCTCTATCCAGAAGCTCCTCCACCATTTCCTCATGACCTTCTTTAGCAGCAAGATGCAGAGCATTCAGTCCATTCTACACACACACATACACACACACACACACACACACACAAGCACAAACACACACAATCACGCACGCAGACACACACACACAAGCACAAACACATATGATGGATGTGATTATTTGTGCATCAAGTTTCAGGAACATTACATCAGCTATCTGCTTTTTATTTAAAGACAGGTTTGTGTGTGTGAGACTCTGTGTGTGCGCGTGTGTGTATATGTGTGTTTTGTGTGTGTGTGTGCGTGTGTGTATGTGTGTGTTTGTGTTTGTGTGTGTGTGTGTGTGTGTGTGATTAAAAAAAAAATTATGTGTTTGTATATATATTACAACTGTAGACTTTATTTGGAGGAATTGAGCCTCATTTGTACTCATATACTCATAC
>JAUZST010015342.1:0-10250 GCA_034779995.1 Parotocinclus haroldoi | reverse complement strand
GCAAATGCATGTAGTGCAACCCCCCCCCACCTCCCACCTCCCACCTCCAAAGAAATGACACGAAATCTAGATTAGGATTGTTTTTGGTAAACACAAAACATACCGTGATAGCGGGACGTCAGTGGCTGTGTTGTGCTATTTTGATCCATATTGTGCAACCCTAATCCCATAATCACTCATCGTCTGCACACTGTAATTTGCTTGTTGTTTTAGAGTGAGTTTTTTTTTTAATCATATACTGCATTACACTCTGGTCCCGAAGAGTGAGCGAGACCAACAGGAAGCAATCAATCAAGTCCCTGCAGCACAAGTCAACAATTATCAGACCCTTCACCCCGTTCCGAATCCAATCAGCCAAGTGAGTGCATCGATCAGCAGAGCGGTGCAGGTAGCGCACCCCCGACTCGGAACCGTGCAACCACGGCCAGGAAAACGACTACAAGGCAACAAGCCAGCCAAACACACACACACACACACACACACACACACACACACACGTCTACAGTAAATCTGGTAGAATAGGCAGGGTTTTTTTTATGTAGGTTTACCAGTGCTCCCAGAGGCTGTTCTGGTACAGCTAGCAAATCGAATCAATGCCTTTTAGACGCTGCGACACGTTTACGCCACGTGTTCATGGACATATATGTAACGTCCTGAAGATACAGCAGGTTTGCTCCCTCACCTCATGTCCCAGGTGTCAAACGTACAGAAGGAGTAATCCACCACGGTAAACAGGACGAATCCTGGGGCTCGCACACGACAGCCGGATCAAAATGCAAACGTAAACAAACGAAGGTACCGATAGAACGTTCTGCACTCTTATGTACTTAGGATGGTGCAAAACAAGCCTTGCTCTCACCAACAGGGCCACTTCTGAGAAGGTGACAGACAGTCGTGACTGAAAGATGAGACGAGTCTGGAGCACTGTCTGGGCTTTTCTCAAACAACAAGCCATCTGAATAAGAGTGAATCATCTGGTCCAGGAGCGAGCGTCTGATCTGTGGACGTGAACATAACGTCGCGAGTATCTGCTCAGGTACCAAGGGAACCAACCAATCAACCGGTCGAGTGGCTTCTACTTCTATCTGGCAGCGAATTTAGGTCAGAGCTGGGACCGGCAGGCTTTCTGCTATACTCGTACTGCCGTACCTGTTTGAACGAGCCATACAAGTGTAGTAATTGCATGCCGGGAAGAAGCAATGACATCACGAGTGCGTCAGTGAGGATCACTTGCACGCTAAGCCACGTCTGCTTCCATAGTGGCATCTGCTGGCAAAACAAACATTGTGGGTAGTGCATCTGCAAAAATCGACCCACGTCCATCAAGAAAGCCTGCATGCAACTGTCCGTCCGGCCAACTTTACCCACCCGAGGGTTTCCCATGCCGCGCGGTCGCTCGTACCCTGCTGCATCCAGTCCTGCAGACCTGCTAATCAGCCTAGAGGCAGTGTGCAGACAGGGCCTACAATGATTAGTATTTGCATGCAAAGCAAAGGCAGTACAGCTGAGCCCTAGAGTAACCCTGACATGTCTCGTCTTGCAGCAGTGCAAGTAGTACTTTTTCTCGACGGGTCCCATGAGCTTGTGAAGTAAAACCCTGAGGTGTTTGTAGACATAAATGGCCAACGTAATGAGAACATTTCAAAACGGAAACGAGGACTCAGCGGCCAATATAATTATTTGGAACAAAAACAAAATTGCCTTTCGCCGTTGTCCCGCGTCAAACTACCTGGACGGAACATCTGTTGCTAATCTGGCCCCTTCTTACCCCGGATTCGTCCGTCGCACAGCGCAAGGACACAAAAGATCACCTTACACCTTCGTGATATCTCCCCCGTGTGTCAGGCACAAAACAAAGGCTGGAAGAATTCCCTGAGGAGGGTCAGTTAAGCTCCAGTTAAGCACAGGAGCTTTAATTAAGAGCCATGGACAGAAGAGGGGGAGGAACACGACAAAACGACAAGGAGAGGACGGGGGTGGCTTGGGAGTTGGGTGTCAGAAGTGGGTCACTGTCTCATGACTGCAGTTTACCTGACAGTCTGATTTAGTAATCTTGTTCAACAGCCAGAAACAATGAGGACAAGAAGGAAGCCTTTGTATGCTCGCATGCCCCGGGGCACCGGCGCTCCGTAAGGGTGTGCATCGACGTTTAAGAGGACGTCAATCTGGAAGTCTTTTCCTACTCGCTCCTAAGACGACTACATTAAATAAAAGGATGAAAGCTGCGGCCTGACGAATCTCTCCATCCACGGACAGGAGATCAGGCAGGTGAGACGCTAGAACGCGCTTTTTGCTGCGCTATCAATTATGCAGGGCCGTTGTCATTCCATCAGCTGCGCAGTCAGGCAGAGAAGGACTGCGCCACCGCGAGGCATTCCCCACGTGCAAAACAGAGTAATGCACTGGAGAAGGAAGACGAGAGTGCTGACTGAAACCCGATCTACCACCGGTTACAGCGCAGGGCGCTTGCGAAAATCTTACAGATAACGGGACACGCCTCATCCTAGAACCTGATTTACAGTGGAACTGCGGAATTTGAACCGAATCTCCCTGAAAGAAGTCATGTAAACGGATCAGTTCATTCCAGAGCCCCATAGGATTGTTTTTACACCTAGATCTGCATGTAATTAATGATTAGAAGCGTGACAAAAGCAATGTATTAGAATCAATCGTGATATGAAGTAAAGAAAGCACTATCGCCACGGACCGGGCTGGAGCACGTTGCATCGAGGATGGAAGAGCGATTTTATTGAATTTTACGTCGATATTCAAAGTCAGACTTTTTGTCAGAAAGTAGTTGCTATTCAAATCTTTTTGAGCGAAGAAGCATTTAAATCCCTAGGTATTTACCGTATTACTATTACTGTGGGAAAATGAATTTAGTGTGAATACATAGACATTACTTATAAGTTATAACTACAGTTTGGTACGCGTTTTGACCTAGTGGTCAAATCTGAAATATCTGCATATCAATGGAACAAACATAACACACAATAAACTGGCGAATGTCTTCTGACTGTTAGTAACCCCTCAAAACTCCCCCGCAGTCCTCTGACTCTCTTGCCATCTGAACTGTTGCTCCATATACTCACACACCTGGTACTGGAGACTTGACTTTGCCCTGCCAACCTGCAGCGCGAGAGATAGCGACAAGTGCGCTAAGCAACAACAAGCCCCGAGCAAAACCGAGACTGTAAACGAGCTCAGCACCTGTGCTCCTGTTTATATCAGCGCAAATCTGAAGGCATGTCTGCTCACATAATCGCTGCCGTGCTTTAGTCACTGTAATATAATGACTCAAGTTCCATCAAGAGCCCATGATCGAGCACTGAATTTCCACCACTAATGCAGGCAACCCAAGCATGAAAGGAGAGCTCCACCTGCTGGTGAAAGTCTGAGGACTGTAGCGGACCGACAGCGCTCGTCTGCATTCGAGCGGAACGCTGAACAGTCAGCTGTGCCAGAGACATTCTGTTCCTGCAGAACATCCCATGCACACTACAGAGCCATTCCAAAGAGCAGACACTGATCATGTGGGAGGGACGGACACAGAATGAGTGAGGGCTTTAAAGAAATTTTTTTTAAAAAACGCGATGGCTCTAACCCACAGGAATCCTGCTCTGGCAGGTCGGGCGCATTCTGCAACGCAGGAGGAGAACGGCGGCGCTATCGACCCCAGATGTGCCTGCCGAAAGACTACGCCTTGGACAAAGTTTCATCGTTGTAACAACCACTGGCGACGGACTTTTGTGAGGTTCAGCGACGTTTATGTGACTGATCCGAAAGTTATGTAGTCACACAGGGCCACAGGAATTCCCTCAGAACTACGAGCGCTTTTCATTCGGGTAGGTATTTTCCCCATGAGCAAAGGTTTAATTGTCACAGAGGTCAACCGTACTGCCCGCAAATATCACATCAAAATGAAATATCCCCCGATTTCTGTGAGCAACAGGTCAAAATGCAGCAACAGCGACTAACAGACGAGATTTAAAAGCACTGATCATGATTAGTTCAGATAAAGCTCAGCACAATAATCACCATCTCGTTATCGTCTAACATGTCAGATGAGGAATTCCTGACAGGGCGACTACAGTCCACAATAAAAAAATTTTTTAAAAAAAGAACAGTGATCTTTACTCCCTGAGGAATCAGCATCTGCCCATCACCTGCTACGGCAGGTGCCAAGAACCAGATAAGATCGCATTTACGTGGGTAAATAATAATAAAAAAAACAGTCTGTGTAGCAATATGCTGCTCAGTAAACTCTAGACGCCTGTTGACCCGCCGTTAGTTCCTTGTACAAAGAGCAATTTGAATCAATATCTTAAATGCAAAGTTCAGAAAGTGTGGGTACAGCACGTTTCCTGCGCCGACACTAAAGTGTTCCGTAGACTCGCAGACTCTTGAGAGGCCAATAAAGGACAGGCAGAACCCTTCTGCAGCACTCAGAGCCTCCCCGGGGAGATCTCAGCCTGGCTGTTTTCTGTTCAGGTTAGGGAGGGAGGGGGATGTCATGAGTCAGCCTTAGTATGGGGCACTCGCTGGTACATTACAAGCCGAGAGGAAACTGCCAAAACAGATGGGAGCTTAGAGCCAGCAGCGTCACCGCCTTCCCCCCCGTACCTGTAAACCAAAACCGCAGTGCTTCAGAACAGGGAAATACAGTACCCAGATCATTTAATGCTGTGGCCACCACTTGAGCCAAACTTTTAGTAATGTGCTAAGCTTAAGCGAGGAGAGCTATTGCAAGGGAAGAAAACATCCACCCAGCAGGTCTCAGCTCGAGCCCAGGGACACGGACCTGACGTCAAATGGTACCACTCAGAAGTGCCCTAACCCGAGAGCCAACAACCACTTTTCTCACCTACGGGTCAAGCACATCATTACAGAAGTGACATGACCGGTCATTGACCTGCGATGTAGCCTACATATTAAAGATGTGCAGGAGTTTATCAGTCACGTATAAGACATGGCAAAGATTTACGAAAAAACACACAACTTAAAAAAAAAAAAAAAAAGAGACGCGGAAAAACCCAACATTTTGCAAATGAGAGCTTATAACGTGGTTCCCATGCGGTAGTAATCACAGCAGCATTGCTAAACTGTTTAATACCAGGTTAAACTAGGCAAGCCCTAGTCCCCGTGCTAACCAACTGCGCAGGACTGGGCTCCAACCCTCAGGAGTACAACGCGCACGACCTAAAGAACATTCTGTACTTTTTGAAGCTAATTTAAGGTGCAACTAAGAGGACCCATCTGTGTTGTTTGTACCTTGGAAACAAAGCAGAGCTGTACAGCAGCGTCTGAGCTCCATTTCCACTGCGGAGTTTACGTTTGCATGAAATTGCTCCATTACAGGTGACATTTCAGACACACGAAGCACGACGATGAAACAATACGAGCCTGCTGGCTGATTTAGGTAAACAACAAAACCAAAACCGCTTTTGCATTTCCCTCGTAGCGCAACCGCCTGAGATCTGACCCGGTCAAGCACATACCTCTCGCACAACTTCAAGGGAATTTGACCCTTCCTTTCCAGGGAAGCCACCCACATGCTTGTACAGTTTCTCGCCGTCTTCCTGCGCATACAATCAGGCCCAGGCAACGAATCCAGAGCGCGTCGGCACATCTGGGATTTAGTTTAACCAAGTTTTCTCGGGTCACCCCGCTGCTATGTTCACTTCGCACTGGCTCGCTGAAGCTAGCCGCACCAGATGCTCGCCTACAAAGCCAAAAGCGGACATGCACCTTCTATCAAAGGTTCTAATCAAATCCCGCTTCTGTACCCCTGTACCCCTCGTACCAGACCGGTCCCACCACAAACCTCAAAAGATAGCAAGCATAAAGACTGGTGGAATGAACTTCTACTGGATATCCGAACGGCTGATTCTCTCGCCATCTTCGCTCCGGGACTTAAGTGAACACTCACACAAGTGAGTGCGAAATTAAATGGAAATGTGTGGATTTACCTACATCAAATCCTAACAGGATCTACCCGGACTGTGCATTCTTTTAGTCAACTGTACTGAAAAAAGAATTAAAAAGCTCACGTGTACATCGCTCTGTTAAACGCTGCAAATGTAAATGTAAGCAAGAGCTAAGTGGAAAGCTGATAAAACAGCATGCGCCTCTGGGCAGGATCTAAACAAAGGCTCAGGCTGCCATCATGACTGGAAACATGATTCCCACCATCAGGCCGAGTGAGGTCGCGCTGCAGCCGCATCAGAGCTTCCTACCATTCAACTCCGTTCAGCAGGAATGCGCGCTAGCTCACACAATGAAAGCAGAGCTGTGTTCACCAAACTGTACAGTGCGCTCTGGAAACAAGCACACGCTCTGGTTTCCCGATTAAGAGCCACAAATTCATCAGCAGCACGATCCAGGGGCTTTCTCGGCACCACTTCTGGTAAACGTGACATTCCAAAGCGAAAGCGCTAAGCTTGCATTGTTTTATGATTTAGTCCCTATGACTACAATACTTGTTGTAATCTGAAAATAGAAGCATTGTACCCGGTCAGTGCTGAATTCTGATCGCGCGCATCAAAAGCATTAATAAGGCACTCAGGCGTTAATTGAGGAGAATGAGTGGCATAATGAAGCAGCGTTAGGTAAATGAATATGTCCATTGAGTCCTGGTTATTTAATCCCATTAGGCCGTACACAGCGTGTCCCTGGTTTGTTGCCAAAGCCCTCTCACATGCTGACCCCAATCATACCCCGTGTTTAACGCTAATGGCAATTAACACCAAGTCACCAAACAGCCAGAGTCACTACCACCTTCAGGAGACGCTGTCGATTCGACTAACGAACCAGGCACTAAAGCCGCTCCACAGCCAATTTATCAGTGTAATTACGGTAGTGAAAAGTATATATATATATATATATATACACACACACACACACACACACACACACATAAATCCCATTCAGCGCCGATATCTCGGAATAAAGACAGGCGTTAATAGTTTATCTTAATAACTACTTAACACCGTTCAGTGCGAACTATGTTTATTCCAGGCACACTTTTTATACTCGCTGCCATAATAATAAAGGATAATAAAGAATAATAAACAGCGGCTCGCGCAGACTTCATTCCCATTCACGAGCTCAAAGAAGTACAAGAACACGGAGCGCCTCGTTACAGGTTTCCACCAGTAAATAAATCCAAGCCTGGATAATCCAAGGCTCGCGGTAACACACGTCCCACTCTCAGCAGTTGTTGCACAGCCGAACAAACAACATTCAAAACTATCCGGTCAGCCTCCACCCCAGAAAGATTGCCCATTAGAGACAGAGAAACGCGAGTGCGCCTTTTAAGCCGTACGCGTAAAAAAAAAAGCAAGCGGCTCACTCACCAAGGAATGGAATATCCGATCACCATTAGTAATGGTACAACGCTATAAGAAGAGGGAATTGTGTGTTAATTAATCCAAAAGAGAGCGAGCGCGCTTTATCCGTGTACAGTCGGAGCTTTTGTGTGATTCGGCTGGAGCAGCTGAAGCCTCTGCCTTGTCTGAGGAGGACTGATCGGTAACGCTGCCTTTTTCGTCAGTGGAAAACTCCCTCCTGCCGTCTGACGCAGGCGGTGACACACGAGAGAGAGAGAGAGAGAGAGCGAGAGAGAGAGAGAGAGAGAGAGAGAGAGAGAGAGAGAGAGAGAGAGACCTGCCCACACTGCTTCCTGCTTTCCCGGCGAGCCATCCTCCTAACATCACTACTCACAATCAACAATCATGTAAATCTGAGAACAAACCAAACAGGACGTGCCCAAACACAGCGCTACACTCCACTCACAACGCATTCTCACTCCTAGGTCAAAGTGGTATTGTTCAGGAACCTAGCCTAAGCATTAATTGCTTAATTAACAATCTAACATCATGGTCCAATAGCTGGACAAACAACAACAATTCCTGAAGTACATCCTGTATGGGCAGTGTTTCCTGTGTGAAGCCAAAAAAAAAATCTAGGCTTAAACATTAAAGTGTCCCAGAGAGCCAAATATCTGAAGTGTAATCTAGTAGTGACTTCATGTTTATGTTCTTATACCTCATATTCAGGCTTAACTTTGGATGTTAACCTGGTCATCAGCACGTCTTGACTATTTGTAGCACTGGGGCGCACAGAATTTAGAGGGGCACGGCTGTACCCCTCTACTTGGTGATCGGTAAAAGTGGCACAGCTAGGGATCAAAAAGAACCCTGTTAAACACAAAACACTCACTCACTAATATAGGACCACTTTAAAGACACAACATGACCTAAATCATGCCTGTTGAATGTAGGAGAGGAATGGCACCGTTGGATAGAAGCCCACTGACATAGGGAGAACATGCAAACTCTACACAGGTAAGGCCCAAGCTGGGGGGATCCCTAAGAGACACCAGTGCTAACTTCTTCATCACCGTGCCAACCAATAAATGTAATAATAATAATAATAATAATAATAATAATAATAAGGCTTATTAGTTGAGGGCTTTAATAGAAAGATTCAGCTTTTGGACTTATAGATATAAATAAAGATTTTACTGTTTTGTAAGACTCAGATGGGTCTTTAAGTCTTCAACAGGCACAAACCCAAATCAAAAGCAAGGAACTACAAAAAAAAACCCCAATTAAAAATCCCCCCACACTCTCAAACAGACACGCCGATATCTTAATGTCCTAAAAATTTCCCATTTACAGCAAATTTGGATATTCAGGCTATCTTCCTGTACTTAGTGTACACAGACAAACACGGAGTATAGTAAATATTTTCACCGAGAGATAAGGCAGGTGTTGTGGAACGCTGCTGTTTGTCAGTGTCAGAGGAATAATTTAATGTCTGCGATTATAAGTAAATAAGTGCGTGCTCCGGTTAAATCAGAGTGAGATGTTTGATGTGATAGGTGTCAAGAGCGTACAGTCTTGCAGGCTGTTATTTCCCCGTCTCTGACTCAGCCTCCACTGAAGCCATGAGTCACCAAACATCTTGTAAAAGCCCTTATATCACTTACTGTCAGTCGACCAAACTGAATTAAAAATGTCTTTGCTAAACTGTTTAAACGAGAGCAGATTTCAATTTACTCTGATTTTCAAAGCCTTTGTCAATCACCATCCAGATATCACAAAACACCACAGACTCGAGAGCCTGAGGAAATACGAGCATAATTCTGTTAGTTAAAGAAAAACCCGTCTTGTGACTCAGTGATGAAGCCCTAGCTACTGGTAACGGCATTAACGGGACCCGAGTTTGGACCCCTGACTAGGTATGCAACGTGAATGACTGGTGGTGCAGTTATGGGCCACTGACACCCTCCAGCCCAACCCTGGTGACCCTGACAAGGTTTAAAAAGCCTCTCACTATAATATTCCCCAATTTTCATCCTGTTTGCTCCGATTTAAAGCAAATTACATTCAGGATGAGGAGAATCAAAGCGAATCACAAACTCAGATTTAGTACAATGTTCACGTGGTCCTAGTAAAATAATATTGGTCTCATCCCTGAGGAACCCAGTCACAGACATCAGAGTGGAGAGGCACCTAAAGGTCACAGGAGCAGGAACCATGTGAGAAAGTGAATACGTCATTTAAAAAAAACCAACAACGTTGATTCCTCCGCAGGAAGTTTGTAAGGACTCTGATAATCATCAGCAGCTGGGTTCACCCACATCGGCCACAGTGGCTCTCTTTTTTCCTGTGTTACTTACACACTTATGTGATTACTTGTGTTTATTGTACACACCCTTAAAGACTGTATATGTATATGGTGGGAGTTTGAGAGCAACTGTGCAAAAGTCTTAGGCCACCATTTAATTCGATGTTTTTGCAATTGTATAAGAATCAAATATAAAAACGTCAAAGACTGGACCACAAACGTTCAGACTTGGACTTGTCTCTCCAGAAACCTTATTTCCACCGACCTTCATTCCAGTCTCTGTGAGCTTCAGTATATCTTCACCTTTTCACCTCGTTCCCCTTACGAAATCTGGTTCCTTGGTTGCTACCATCCTAAAAAAACATTGCTAATCAAGCTTGGCATTCTGATGAAGCTGACGCATGCTACATTTGCTCAAGTGTAAGTGCAGGTCACACTAAATACAGCCAAGCTGTTTGTCTGATTTTGTTCTTCAGTTTGTTTATTCTGCATATAAAAACTGCACAGGAATGTCACATCTTTCCGCGTTGTATCCTAAAACAATGCAGTATCTCATCGAATGGTGGCCTAAAACTTTTAAACTTTTGCACAGTACTGTATGTATCATATGAGTATAA
>JAUZST010015341.1:0-34732 GCA_034779995.1 Parotocinclus haroldoi | reverse complement strand
CAGGGTTCAAATCCCACCTCTGCCAAGCTGCCACAGTTGGGTCCTTGAGCAAGACCCTTAACCCACAATTGCTTAGAAAAATGTAAGACTGTATCATTTGTAAGTCGCTCTGGATAAAAGCGTCTGCTAAATGCTGGAAAATGTAAATGTATGAAAGCTGGCTGAGGGGCAGAGATAAACACTAAAACAGAACATGAATGAATACATGTCATGAAACCACATGTCAGAAAGTGAAGTTCTGTGCTTGTTGAAGAAACTAATTTGTAAGTCTATGTGAATATGCATAATATTACAATTTTTAACATTAGACCCACTTTACCAGGGTACGTGCCACAGAAAAATGTTGCTATGCCCCACTACAATCACAGTGCGTCTCCCATAATGCCCCAGCATCTTTCCAAAAGCTTGACTGGCTAACAAGTTTCCTTTTTCAACACACCAGCAGTAATGGACATCTGCAAATATTTACAAGAAAGTCAGCCATCTTGCAGGCAAGATGGTGATAGCTGAAGTGTATGTATGTCTCACCACTAAAACATGTATAACCTAACAAAAGTACATACTGTCTACAGCTGTAGCCTAGCGGTTAAGGTACTGGACTCTGGACCTAATAGTCCAGGGTTCAAATCCTACCTCTGGCAAGCTGCCACAGTTTGGGTCCTTAAGCAAGGCATAATTGCTTGAATTGTAAGACTGTACAAGTTGTAAGTTCCTCTGGATAAGGGTGTCTGGTAAATGCCATAAATATATTATACCACTAAAACATTCCTTTTAATTTATTTACAGTTTAATATGTAATGTAAAGTTGCCTCCCTGTGACTTATTTGGAAGATAATGGGTACAGCTGTGTTCCTCTAAATTGTATGTGTGCCCCAGTAGCACAGGTAGTTAGAAATGCCTCAACATGATAAATCCAGATCATAACATTTACATCAAGTTAACCAGAAATCTGTATTTCTTTTTTGTGAAACATCATCATTGCTCGTCGTCATCAAGTTTAACATGCTAAAAAAAACAGTAGATCTTACAGTACCTGAATGTGTAGATGTAACTGCTGCCCTGGCTTTTGCCTGATTTGGCAGAGTTCTCCAGAGACACTGTGGACTCTCTGACCGTTGTGCGGTACAGACCTCCATCATCCGTGTATGCGTTTCCATTGAGAGAGCGCTAGTCAGAAAAGTAATACGACTTCCTCATTCTTACAAACAAATGCACATAATGTAATGGTTGTGCAATGCCATTATGCAGCCTTATCACCATTGGTGAAATTCATATAAAGTACTGATACTTTTACGTTTTACAAACATTTTGAACAACCATAAAAGACTGTAGGGTTATGAGGGTGCTAGTCCATCATTCTGTAAGGTATTTACATAATTATCTAAAAGTATAGATTAGTAGAGTTTCCAGAGGAGGTTTTTAGTGTTGACTTACAGTGAGCAGAGTGGTGTGGGTGGCACTGGATTCCACTGCTGGTAATTTCTTCCCACTGCCAAATACGCTCTTTAGTTTCATTCTCACATCTCTGTTGAGGATGCAGTGGAAAATAAAGATGCAAATACCCTGCAAGAGTAAGCAAGACCAACCTCTCTGTAGTGAACTCAGTATTTCTATGGATATCTCAGTAAAATCAGAAATTGCTTTACATTAAAATGTATGCGGGCTTAGTATTTTAGAACCTTTTGGTAAATGTTTATATGGTGTAATGAAGTAGAAATATGAGCACTCTATGCTTTTAATATGCTTTTTAGATTTTATTGACAAACACCTATTTATGCAAAGACAATTCAACAATTCGACTCGACATGCTAGATATCAGCTTCAGGGCAAAATCTTGAATGATGGCAAACTAAAAAACACCACTACTCTTTTAAATCAGCAGGACAGAGTGATTTCAGCTGACAAGATTATCACTGAAAAGATGTTATCAGGCCATTGTAGGGCTGAAATGCAGTGGCTAGAATGCAGTAATATTTGTGATAAGCTCATTTTCTAAAGTTAAAATCAAAGTGCCAACATAAAAACAGATGCAGCAAACTTTGGCCTTTGGCCTCAACTCTAAACTCAAGTCAATGACAATTTAGAGTAATCAGTTAAGCTAACATTCATGTCTTCGGACAGTGGGAGAAAATCTGAGTGCCCAGAGTAAACCCACATGGGATTGCCATTCCACCATGGGATTGAACCCACGACATTCATGCTATGAGGCAGCAGTGCTATCCATCCAAAGACACTCTCAAGCAATTGTGGATTAAGGGCCTTGCCTTGGACTGACCAGTCCACCTTATCCTCCACACCACCACACACTACAGTCTAGATAATTTAAATATTTCTTAAGAAAATGGGAATGTGTTGAGCTGTGTACTACCTGCAGGCAGGTGAGGATGGCGAATAAATAGTGGAAAGTGAGCACTTCACTGTTTACAGCCATCAGACCGAGTAACCAGGTGGCACTGATGAGCAGAAGCAGCAGGAAAGCCACACGCAGAGCAGAGCTAGAAACAAAAAAAAAAACAAGGAGTTGAAAATAAATTTTATAGAAGTTGATGTTATTAACTACAGTAGCGGGCCCAGGTGAGAGAGGAATTCATGTATAGACACTTGCATTGCTCCTGACGTTTCAAATGTTCGTTGTCTTCGGCTGCAAGAGGCCTTTGCTGCCAGCAGAAATATTACAATGTTTATCTGAAAAATGAGAATGCAGTTTACTAGTTATGACACAACAGTGAGAATGTATGAAAGGAGAGGTCCAACAGTTTATTCTAACATGACCATGCTGCTAAAATTGTTTCTTCGACTATCTCGAAAGCATCCCTTGTAATCTCTTATTACCTAGCAGTCTTTAGTTATCTAGCTCATTGTTACCTGAGCATGTTTGATCATAACCAAAGCAAAAACATATACATGCAGCTTACTAATTACAGGTACTTATTTCAGCGGTTTGGTTTCAAACATTCTCACAGGTTCTTGGTAGAACTAAGGTCCATTTTAAAGTTGGTGGGTGCCACATTCTGTTACTTCTAATGCATGCCCTTTCACCATACCAAACAAGATGACATTGTTTTGCCTCTCTGTGATCCATTTTACTGAACATATCATTTGCTTGTATGGCCCTTCATATGCACTTCACACAAATCTTTACCATAACAGTAGTATGGTTTTATGCTACATTTATTTAGGTCCATAACCTACTGACAGTGAACCATAAGGCACTGATAATAATGACTGAACTGAATGTTTGTCTGGGGACCGTAACAAGTAGACTACACTATTAGAAGTTTAAAAATGCATTCCCTTAAACTCATACACACACTAACCACTACAACAAAGATGATGGGTCCAGTGATGCTCCAAATAAGAGTGTCATGAACAGAGATCCAGCAGAAGTCTGGATTCCCATATCCTTCAGGGTCCAGTCCCACAGCCAGGCCTGAGAGAGGAATGAGTGATTGAGAAAGAGAACAAGCAATAGAAATTAAAGACAAATAGAGAAAACAATAAAATCATCTAGTTGGTCCTATTGTAAAATGGATCTGATATTTTTTTTAAATAAAACTATGCCTGAAACATAAAGTATGCCTTTATGCCTTTCTGCCGATGCTGTTTTGTGGGTCAGTGTTTTAGACTGCAGTGCTTTGGTTGCTTTAACAGTTAGGGCCCTTGCAAACCAAGGATTTAAGACAAGCTTTAAAGGTAGCAGACATGACGCTGCAGAAATAATGACAGCTGCTCTAAGTCCTAAATAAATCCCCTGTTGTGATAATAAGAGTAATGGTGCAAATAAAAACGTGAATTCAGATCTTAAATAAAGAATACGTTCAAGTTGGACAGAAATGCTGTGGAAAATGTCTAGGCAAATGCTTAACAACATACTTGTATGCTAAACTATTCAATGCACTTCAAGCACATATTAAGTGAAGTAAGATTTTACGCTTCTTAAAATGTAAAAAACAGAAAACCAATGTGTTACTGTTAAATTGGTGTTAAGGAAATAAAGATTTCTGCTGTTTAATCATATTGTTTAGAACATGCAGCAACCTTTCTTCTTTTTGGTTTCACTGCATCAGAGCAAGTGATTGAATGCTCTCAAAAAATAAAGAAATAACCAACTATCACTCAAGTCTAACCTACTGCAGATTACTGCAGATTGATAAGTCTGTTTTGGTAGAGACCGGACAATTTTCAGTTGTGTACAATACTGCAAGAGAGTGTTAAGTCTTGTTAAGAAGGACATCAGTAGAATGCATTCCCACACAGTTCTCACATCAGCTTGATAAATTCAATAATCATGTGCTGTACCTGTAATAATGGCAGGAAAGCCCCAACCAGTGGCATAATAGAACCTCATGCGGCCATGGTTTATATTGCGCATCTCAGTCAGCATACGGTAGATATGCAGCCCCTCCACAAACATCCAGGCAAATGTACACATATAGGAGTAATGCAGCAGAATGGCCACTACTGTACACACAAACTACACAAAGAGAATCCAAACCGGTTAGGAATTAGCGGTGCAATATCTACATGCATGTGACTCCTGCATGGTTTCTGACACTTGCCTGATTGGCAGTTTGGTTGATACCAGTGAGAAAGATCAGTTCAGAAAGGAATATGGCTGCCACCAGGTTCTTATGGATGCTGTGCAAGTTGGAGTGTAGTTTACGCAGAATTGCCAGAAGAAGGAAAGTGATGAGGAGAGCCACAAGAGAAGACGACACTGTGGTGTAGGTGAGCACTTTTAAGGGCAGGACATCTCCATGCTAAAAACACAAGGATTCAAGAAAGGTAGTACAAAAGATTTCACATAAAATGTATTTGCATCCAGGCAGCTATTCTTAAATCATGCTGCATATACATATATTTAAACTTTATTTACAGTAGAAAACTACAATGCAAATGTAAACCCTTCAATCACAGTCTAGGTGGCTCAGAATGCAAGGGGAATGCAAGTTCAGTAAATTTGTTTAAGAGGAACCACCACATTTTGGTTATGTCTCAGTATTAATGCCAGATTTAAAAAAGAATTAACATATATAAAATATAATTACGCTGGCCAAAACCTTTGGTGATGCCTCAGTCCTGGCAGACCAGTCTGGTCATGTCTGATTGAGGGTAGGTTGGACAAGGGTACTATTCGTAGAGACAGCAACCGACATTGGCCTAAAGGAATGGATGCACTGCAAACTCCACCATGTTTACTTGCTCGCACCATAGATATCTGCCTCTCCTGCTCACAATTGGAACTGGTCAGAGGATGCAGGACGTTAAGGCAATCTCTGGCCTACAGTTCCATTTGGCATTTAAAACTAGAGCTTTTATAATCGTTTAAAACTAGTTTTTAAAATGCTGATGCACTTACTTACTTTAAATATTGCTTGGGACAATCATGCAGGTTTCTTATTTATGCTTCGACACATTTGCTTGAGCTTGGGGCCCCAAAGTTCTGTTGGTTTGTATGCAGGGTTAATGAAGAACGCTTGTTTATGAATTACATCCTCATGTTTACCTCTCTTTTAGATATGTCCATGAGAACAGCAAAGCTGGTCAGCTGGTTACAATGGCATCCGATGTGTGTGGCATTTCTGAAGACCAGCTCACAGCCTTTAGAAGACCAGGAGCCAGAGTTACTCCCCCTGCACCAGAGCATGCATCTCAGTCACATTATTTGTGTAAAATAGCAATTAGACATCGTTTACATCCAGCTGTTTCAGCTTTCTTGACTATCATTATTATGTCTAAACTGGAATTAACATAAACTGTAAAACAAGAATCCTAGCCCAAAAATGTTTGGTTGACTACACAACTCCAATCAGAATTCCATGACGTGCAGCGGGACACACTCACGAGATGGAGTGGTTCCAGTGGACGCACACAGGCTTGGTTCTGTCCTGAGCCTCCAGCAGTCTGAACATCACGGTGACAGGTGACTGCAACAGAGTGGTGAGACCTTCACCCTCCTGGTGTGCCACCACACTCACTACAGGGCTGTTAATGACTGGACGAGTGGGCAGCCTGTAAAAATAATACACTTGAACTTCAGTATCTTGCTAAAACCCATTGTTTATGTTAATTCCCCCCTGCTATGTAAACCACTAACCTCCTATAATAAATAGGAAAATTAAATGACAGACAAACATACATGGAAATCTCCATAATCTCCATATAGCTTATATCCATGAAAATGCTTTTTTTTTCCGCAGGGCCGACACACAGAAGACTAGCACCAAATTCTGGGCCCTATGCAAAGGCAGTGCTCATGGGCCTCCTCACCCCATTAGTACAAAGTTAGGCTATATGCCTAATAATGTTATGGCCCCATAATAAATATTAAATTAAAAGAATATTTAATTTTCGAATTAGTATAGTATTGCAATGATACTATTGAAATGGCTTTGCAATTTTTAGAGTTAATCTCAGATTACAGATAAAGCATCAAGTTATTTCAAGTTTTGTGTTATGCAGTTTTTTAGCACTGACTATCCCTTTGATACTGAAGTGTTATAATACCAAAAGAGTTTATTTAATATAGGCTATATGCTTTCTCATTTGGGCTCACCTTTTTGGGAAAGACGTTTGTTGGTAGTTGCTTTCCCTAATTTCTTGTCTCTTTCCTATCTTTTCTTTTCTGAAAACCTGATTTATCTTTCTTGGGTAGAATCTTCCATACCACGCATGCAATGTGCACAGCCTCTCTCTTTCTCTGTTGTCTTTCCTCTGCACACCGCTCACAATTTCTTCCCACATTCCAAAGACAAGCATTAGAACAACTGGCATCTTGAAATTCTTCTGTGTGTGTGCGCATATGTACTACAAATGTCTAATGAGGCATTTTTCCTTGTTCACTGTGCTGCCAGTTAGGTCCTCACGACGCTGAATTGGATTATTGGGTATAAATATGAAATTAAATCACGAAAAGGTTATATAAGGAATATTCCAGAATGAAGTAGGGATGTTCCCACAAGAAATAACAGACTTAGGGTTTCTGTTAAATATTTGTTGTTGATACTGATAACAGGGTTTGACTGTACTTAAATCACAGGCAGTATGGATAGACAGGAAGGACTGTAGTACATTGTAGCGTAGATAAAGTCCATACCTCAGTAAGCGTCTGTCTAGATCAAAGGTTTCAGGCAGGATCTGGCCTATGGACCGGTAAATGATCACCATTGCAACACTTGGAGCGTCAATAAGTTCGGTATGTCGTCGTTTCTTAATTAAGGGGGAAGGAGCTGTTAGGGGTGCAGAATCTGTTCCTTCAGGACCAACAGATGGTATAGCAGAGAAACTCTGCAATGGAGGATCTGTAGTGGCTGTGTCTGTACAGAAATAGTGGGTTGTTAGTAAATATATTTTAAGTGTGTTATTGTAAGTGTTGCTCAAATCTGACAGAGAAAGACTGGTTCCAATCTGAAAATATTTTTTACCATAATCAACATAGCTACCTTGTGGATATTTTGAGTGTATGCCCTGTCATAACTGGACTAGAAAATCATCATCCTCATTTTACTTCTAAAAGAAAAGTTAAACAAAATGATTCTGTATGTTGAACTGTATAATTATTAGAAAGCAAAGAAATCAGTATAGTTCAGCCATAATGTAATAAAAAATGTAAATTGGAATTGCCCCATAAAATTGCAATTTAATTATACTATATTATAATGTGTTATATGTTTAATTACCAATTTGTGAAATAAAAGGACCAATGTAGCACAATATTGCATAAAATATTGCACCCAAAATTCATGCTGCAAAACCAGCTGGCATCCAACATCCAACCAACCAACACAACGATATAATGGCAAAAATGGCATTCAGTAATTTGTGTAATAATTAGGTTATTAAATGAAACATAAAACTACAATGAAGTGTGTGTTTTTACAAATGAGAAAAATAAGGGGGTGAAATGTGTACCCCTGTGTTCTCCTGGCTTCCTGAACAAGTTTGGGAAGAGCACCGAGCACTCTAGCTCTTTGGAATAAATCTCCTTTATCTCCTGAAAGCGAGGGAGCTCGTTCTGTTCCAGAGGGGAAGAATCCAGGAAGTCCATCGTAAAAACTGACCGAAAGAAGAAAGATTGCGTGAGTGCTTCTGTAACTACAGTCTCTGCGCAGACAGTTATTTTTGGATAAATCAATAGAAATGAATGGAAATACACAATCAACTGCCAAAAGCAACGAGAAGCACTTTAAAATGCCTTTGTTGACTAAAGCTGGGTTTAATACAGCACTTACTCATGTTGTCAGTGATGATGGTGAAAGGTTTTAAATAAGTTTTCCTCATGTTCTGGGCCAGGGTGCCTGCATACTCCTCAAAATGACGCAGCAGGTCAGCGCTGCCTCCGTCCGAGTGCTGGATCTGCTCCCAGTGGTCCTTATGTACTACATCCAGTATTGTACTGCCTGCTCTTACGATATCCTACAATTACATTATAGTTATAGCAGGTGTTACAGGTGTACACATACAGCATATATTCAGTGGTTACTAAGTCAGTGGTTTAGGCTAATTTACCCGAAACCACAAAATGTGAAAAGTATTCATATTAAATATCCATTTAACCAGTCTGAGGGAAGCATAGCCACAGAAAACCTTTCACAGGTGCAGAACAGTAATACAAAATAAAGAATAATCTGATTTTTCATAGCATGGATACATGTTAATCAAGTTCAATCAGTTTTTTTTTTCAAATAAAGACTTGCTTGTTTTCCATTGACAGTGGCATTATTGACTCTCATGGGATCTGGCAACCCAGGATATAAACATGCCGCAGAATTAAACGCCGTGAAATGGCTATTGATTGTGAAGACTCTGAAATGCAGTATATACTCAAGAAAATGAAGAATTTCATTAATATTACACTTTGAGGTTTACATCACATATTTCTTATTGGCAGTTGCAAAGTAGAGAGTCATGTAAACCTGGCAGTTTCCCATTTTCTGATTACTAAAGTGCATATAAGCTCACTAATCAGATTAATGACAAATTACACCCTTGTTCTACACTTAGGAATGCTTTTCTGTCACTAATTGAGTTCCCAGTGGCAGGGAGGGCTAGGTCGAAAGTATGTGAGGTAATGAGTACATCTCAAGAACATTTTAAAATACATTTCATGATAATAAAAATGAGAAGTAATTTAACATGCTGCTTGTTTCCAGCACTATTCTTAGATGGTCAGTCCAAACCGAGTCAATCTCCAGTGATCTGTAATCACTGTAGATGGGAGCTAAGTGCGGTGGCTCAATGGGTAGTACTATCATCTCACAGCCAGAAGGTCCTGGGTTCTATCCCAGAGTTGTGCAAGCTGGGTCCTTTCTATGTGGAGTCTGCATGTCCTCCATTTTGGTTTACTCTGGAAGACTTAAGAAATAAAAATAAAACTGCGAGCTCTGTTTGTGAATGTTTTATGAGAAAACATGTTTCCCAGAACATGTATTTAAGTGGCCATATAGAGCTGGATAGAACACATTGTACAGAGCAAAAGCCATATATACACTGGTGCATATTTGACACTTTGTTCACCTTAGCTGTCGTCTCTGAATATTTCCATAACTAACCATTATGCAACATGGTCTTAACATATCTTTAATATATATATATACACTTATATATACAATATATGTTTACATTCTGCATTTTCATGTTTCTTTAAGCACCATCATTCAAGTGCATACCTGTTAAACATTTGCTCCCCTTCACAAGAAGAGTAACAGCTGTACTCTCTACATTGTGCTTATAGTTAAACGTGCGGTAATTATCAGATTAAATACTAACCAAATAAAAGCAGTCTTTAGAGACTAACAGACATAAATGATTAACTATAATATCTCCACATCTAACTGAACTGTCTATGAGGTGTTTATATGACAAATTAGTTAACATCTGTGCTGTACCTCATTGAAGGTAGAATGATGGGTAGTGGTGAGGTTGAAACCCTGTTGTTGACTCTCATGCTGCAGGATGGTGTTTATCAGCTGGTATGCTATCCTCACATCACTCCCATAGAGATGCTCCGTATTTTCGGTTGCACTGAGTAACATTGTAGCCAGGTTTCTGGACCTCTCCACATCCAGCCTAGAGGAGCTTGAATGAAGCTCCTCACTCTGAACAAACACCCACATGTAGCACAAAGCGCACATTCATGTACATGTCAGGAAACATACAGAGAGCAGACCATAATTTACATTGAATACAAACGAGCAGTAACAGAGGGCAACAATTAGAAACTTGACAACAACAATCTCTCAACATCCTTATTTTTGAATAGTTAGAACCTGGTTTAAAGTGATTACAAATGTTAAAGCTGGTCGTGGATTGGGGCTGTTTGGTTTTTGCGCAATCCACTACTATGGTCCGCTCTGGGTTTGGGCAGGGTTTTAAATCCGCCCAATGCCAAGCTTTCACTGTTGAGTATTGACTTTTCTATAGTTGACTTGTATTGTATATGTATATAATACTTAATAATGTATGTAATACTATCTGCATGGTTGTCATGTGCTCTAGACCCAGAGGAGGCGCCGCAATTACAGTATCTCTATAGCTTTTATTAGATTCTTGGGCATGCAAGCACTCTCTAGTAGTATTTTTTTAAATCAGAGATTATTTAAAATGCTTAAAAATATGCACGATCAAATTAACATATGTGATTACAACAACATTAATTATATCATATATTATAGCATTTTGTGCTGTGCAGACTCACTGCAATGACAAAGTGTGGATGAAGAAGTGCTTGCCTGTTTTCTGAGCTTGCCGAAGCTCACTGAGGTGCAGTTGAAAAGCTCTGGTGGGAGCCAGCCCATCTCATCACTGCAATGGCGAACAGCTGTGCCTGAAGGGAATATGCAAAGAATATGAATGGATTCACTTGCATAAAGTGTGTATGTAATATATATTAAATACGGCGCAACACTATGTTACTGGTTAGAATATGCTGAATTAGTTTCTAAACTGTACTTTTGTTGTGCTTTTAATAACAACACATATGCATCTAAGAAACAGTGCAGACTACTGGTCGACTTGTATGGGTTTTTTAATGGCACAGGCCAATGAAGAATAGAACAGAAGTGCAGTGCGACTGATGGCCTATGATACACAACTTCTTTATCTGTCTCTGTTTTTTATGCATGAAAAATAACTATGTTTGATTGCAATAACAACAAAGTTTTATTACAAAATAACAGGATCGCCTGGACTGGGAGACAAAAATGCCTCAATGCTTGCAAAACACAATGATAAAGCAGTGCACACAATAGCAGTATTTTAGTTTTTAATCCCTGTCCCAGTTAAGAGCAGCAAGTTGTAATGCTGGAAACAAAGTTTCTCTGCATTTTCTCTTCCATTTTGAAAAATCGACCTTGTGAGCTCCGGCACTGGCCAATGTAGTTTACCTCAAAATGGCCCTAATCATTAGTGCGTATTCATGCAAGATCCATAGGAGTGGCTCAGCAGTTAAGTCTTAGAAAATCTTTAACAGTCAACAGTCATGAATATCAACCAGTTCATCACCACTGCCTGTATCTGCCCATCTTAAACATTAAATGGTATCAGTCCACCACCACAGGTCATCACTGCAGTATACTACATGATTTTATGTATAGTAGTGTGCAGTTTAAGAAACAAAACAGATAGTGAGACATATGAGGAAAGTGCTTCTTCTAATGCTGTTACATCGGGTCACCTCTAGACCCAACCCACACAGAGAGTCGCTGAGGCTCCAGAGTCTCTGGTGAGAGGGAACAAATGAGTTCTCACCTGTTGTTGCGGTGCTCTACCACTGAATCACACTGATTTACAAGGAGAGGCTCTGTGTGGTGCCCTATCATGGTCCAGGTGTCCAAGTTACGCCATCTTGTTGCTGATTACCTTCCTAAAATGATCATGTTTTTTCCTTACTTAACAGGCATGTTGTATGGCCCTTACCAATGGATCCTCTGGGACAGTTTGTTGATGCAGGGCCACCAAACATAGTTTTAGGCCACCATATGCCAGCATCAAAGGCCTTGGGACATCCATCATAAACCACTAAAGGAAAAAATAAATTAGATAAAGAGGTTTCAAGACAGAGTACTAAACGGCATTATTTAATCATTTTATTAGAAGTAGCAAGATTTTAGATCCATTCTGATCTGATCATATAAAAAGTCAGGGTCTCGTTGGGGTCCACAGCGTATGTGGCAGAATCAGGTCCTTCATGGAATGCCAGTCCATCACAAGGACATCAAAATCAGATGCAAATCAGTACTAACAAGGTGCATAATTAAGGCCACTTATCTACATTTCTCCACAGTTTTCACCCCAAATTGATGCTCAATTCCCATGCCAATGCTTCCCAGCATGTCGCTCCTCTGGCACAAGAAGAGGGCCAGAGACTAGTGAATGCTTCATACTTGTACAACACATGGCTTATTTTCAATTGAAAGCTTTGGACTTAGAGTAATGTGCTCCTTCCAACACATCGAGTTATCATTTTGCCAATGCCTCAGACTGCCTAGAGAAGCCTCCTGCCTTAAACAGAAAAAACTCAGATCCTCCTTGATGATGGGCTCTGATATTTGGCCACTGCACCACCCCAGACCAGATGAATAACTAAAGGAAAGCCATTCAGCCTTACTAATTGACAGGTTACATACCCACACAGCCATTGAAGGTCACCTCAGCAAAGGGGTTGTCGCAGCGGTTACACTGGCGTCCCACTACACCAGTCTTACACATACACTGCCCAGTCACAGGGTCGCAGGTGCGAGAGTGAGATCCCAAATGGAAACAATCACATGGGTAGCAGGTGTCACTGCTCACCGGCTGGTAATAATTATCCTGAAACAGGAAGTATGTAGACAGTGAAGATCTCGATTTACTCAAATCCCAGCGTACTTATATACAGGAGCAGGGTAGTCAGTAGAAATGTGTGTAATGTGGAATGTTCATAAGCGTTCATAATTCCACAAATAAAACACAAAAACGTGGAAAACAGATACGTAAATAAGGCCTTGTATGTGTTATTTGTTCTTATAGGTTATCTTTATGGGCTTTTTTTGTTGATATTCACTTATTTCTCCAAATTAAGTCAAAACCAATTTCATAAGCACATGACCCCCACCGCATGTCTGACCTCCCACACCGAACGAGGACTATCGTGACTTTTAAAAAGTTGGGCAAACTTGGGCACTTTTAATGAAATTCAAATTGAAAATGAAATATCCCATAATGAAATATCCACTAATTTTTGTGACCAGTGTATTTTTACAAACTACATCCTTTTGACACTAAGTATTAAAACAATCTCCGGTATCATATAGTGTAATCTTATAATGTAATTGTAATTGCTTTTTCCATCTATGGAATGTCGAAACCCATGCAGACACTGACACCCACACAGACAGTGGTGGATTTATCAACTGACTTGAAATATTACAATATTAAGAATAATCGCATGCATATTTTCATACCTTGCAGCTGCACACTCCCGTCGTCTTGTTGCAGTCTCTCTTGAAGCCTTTTTGCACATTACAGTTGCATGGTCCGCAGTTTGGGTAACCCCACCACCCTCGGGCACATGGCTGGTCTCCTCTGCATGTATGTGCGTATGTAAGAGACCAAAAAGATACAAGAAACATTTAACATTTAACTCCTAGAATAAAACAAGCAACCATAGCTTAAGCTCATTTCATTTGCTCTAGGAAAAGCAGGTACAAGTGGCCTCAAATCCAAAAATCACCACATCAAAAAGCACAGTAGAGTCATTAAGCTTAAACTGAGACATCAATAATATAGTACAACAGTCAAAGCGATTCAAATGTAATGGAGGTTATTAGTAAGTACCTGTAGTTACACAGTTTGCCAAATTTTATTTAAAGATGACAATCCTTTTTCGACTGCTCCCATTAGGGATTGCCACAGCAAATCAGGAAATCCATTACTGAGTTAACATTGGTGTGTTTACACAGACAAAGTACTCAAATGTGCAGAGCTGAGGGGCTCCAGAACCAGGACTAGGAAACACTGTTCCAAAGTGTCCTTACATGTGAGTGTGAATTTTATATATGTTCTACATCAAATATTCTCACAAAGGCAAAAGGAGCTGACATTTTTACCTTGTGGGGACATTTTGCTGGCCTTAAAAATGAAAACGTTTTTACATAAACTCCAACTTTCGTTTGAAAAACCAAAACAGTCAAAAGGTTGGGGTTAGATGTCGGGATAGCATTAAGTAGCTGCAGTCAGTGGAAAGTCCACACCACGATAGTGAGACAACAGTTTCTCTGTGTTTCTGTGTGTAGCATGTATATACCTGTAATACAAACTACTTTACCGTAACTTTCTTTTGAAAAAGCAAAAGAGCCAAAACATTTGCTTTGGGTTACTAATGTTAAGATTAGCTGTAGGTCTAGCATTACTTATTTACAGTAATCATTATGTCAATTGTGTGTGTGTGTGTGTGTGTGTTCAGGGTTCATTTCCATCTTGTACCCCGTAATGCTCATCCGTATGATTAGGAAAGCTTGAGTTTATGGTTGCTTCTGTTAACCATGCAATGCAGTGGAGTAAGTTGTTAGGAGAATAGCGTGACCTGAAGAGGTTGGAGGAAACGAAAGCTACCTGTACTCGCAATACTGCCCGTAGTAGTTGTGTCCACACTCACAGGTGTAGCCGTGTTTGGTGGCAGGCTTGTGCACACATGTGGACGTGTGTTCACATGGGTTGAGCAGACATGCGTCCACACAGTCTCCCCCGAAGTAACCTGGCACACAGCCCCAATGCAGGCACTTAAAGCATTTCACACGTGAATACACACATCCATGCACACACACCTGCACTTCCTCCACCCAAACAGCTGCACACAATCATTCCATTTGCAGTGTAACATGATAGCCTAACAGAAGCATATGAATAGAGTCTAATCTTTGTCCTTTCTGACAAATTACTCTCAGTTTCAGTTGTAGAAAATCATGATTGCTTTACTTGCTTAATCCTCTTACGCAAAAGCACGACACGTGATGGAGACTCGCACATCTTTCATTTCATGTGGGTCTTACCTGGCTCACACAGACAGGAATGCGAGTCCCAGTTGTCTATACAGTGGCTGTGTATGGGACACATGCTGGACAGACATGAATCAGCAATGTCACAGCCTTCCTTCACGTGCACCTTTAAAGCCTGATGCATATTGATGTTCACGGTGTTGGTGGAGGTCTCGCCCATCCTCACGCCCTGCAACAACAGCCTCGAGTGAGTGTGCACAGGTGGGAATAAAAATCGCTTCGCTTCCATGCAAGAATTGCTTCGAGGTGGCAATGCAGGTACTTCACAATCAATTTCTGAAAGGGAACTGCATGAACATGAAAATATGGAGCAGATTGGCACCCTCAGAGGTCTTTGCTCACGTCTGCTCACAAAGTTGGCAAATACAGTGAAAAATCACATAAATTTGACTATTTGTGACTGGACACGTTATCTGGTTAGATGAATCTAATTTCTGCCTGTATGCAAATGAATCCTTTTGAAAATCTGTACTTGAAATCTGGACAAGATGGCAATTCTTTTGCTTTCTTGGCAATTCAGATTGTAAATGTCATTTCGTATAAACAAAATTAACAGACGTTTCTGTCAGAGAAGGAAAAGTTGTAAAGCAGCAAACAAGACATGATGGAGTAAATGTTATTATTTTGTTTTGTTATTTTTAATAATAAATTATTTTAAAAATGCATTTGACACTTATACTGTGCTTTCAGGAGGGCTATGTGAACCATAAATATTGTGTGCTTATTGCAATCAAATATCGACAGCCCTAGTTTATATACAAGAGCACAAAACTTTATTACCCTTGATACATGCATGTATTAGGTAAGTGAAGCTGACCTGCATGCAGCCATTAAATGCATTCAGCACTGAGCCATCTTTTTTGATCAGGCCTCCCACGTGCAGACTTCTCAACTTCCGACCTGGCAATTCATTCCCGATCTCCACGGTTCCCTACACACCACCCAAACAGCAACCAAAATACAGAAAACAACTCTAATGATGTAAATATACATTCTCCCCAACTTACTTATAACTAAGCTCTGTTGTTTTATAATAGGAGCAGTACTTTAGGGATTTAAGCCCATAATTGTGCACGTTCTTATTCATACTAACATCCTGATACAATTGCTGCGTGGTTAGTTCAAACCTGAAACATTCCGTAATCCAGAGAGACGACAGCCATGTACTTAATGTCCTTCCCGTCTTTGCCACTCTTCAGCTCAACCAGAATGTGATGCCACTCACCATCGTTTACCTGTACCTGTGATAACTCTAGCAGAGCCACAGGCCTAGCACCCAAAAACACCTCGAAGTGCACAAGCCTGTCACGGACCTGGACCAGGGAGACAAAAATGTCCTGTCATTTGAACTGCTACAGCAACATTACAGAAAATGGTTTCCAGAACCTTGTCAGTGGAAAAGTGGACCAAATTATAGCAAAGAAATCTGTAAAAACACCTGTTGAACGGTTTCAGTATAAGTCTGATCAAGTTGATTACAAATTCTAATTCTAATAATGCTCTGGTGATCGCAATTGTGTTACATGTAGATGATAAATACAGTCTACTCACCAGAAGGATGAATTTGGATTGCTCCCCAGCAGTGGCCTGAAGCAGAGTGCCAGAATTCTTACGGGTGCGAAACATCAAAACGATAAACCAGGGTATTGTTATAGTGATGTCTAGGTCGCTCCATGACACCAGCGCATGGCCATCGAAGTGCAGCGGTGAGAGCATGACTGGAGAGGGAAAGTTTTACATTAGAAGAGAAATCTGTACACAACTTGAAAAAAGACATTCTGCATAATTCTATATAATAATATTTTATCCCAGCTGGTAGACATACTGGTAAGATGGCGCTAGGAACAACTGCATTGATTTCAGGAGGCTGCCTTTTATTGAGGACCTGCAGTCTCACTCACTGTTTACTTAAAGTATAAGCATGTCAGGACGTATTCAATGCAAAGGTTCACACACTTTTGCTGCTCACATATGTGTTATATTGAGTCATTTACTTAAAAAAGTAATAAATAAACAATTATAACATTTTCTTTCATTTTGTGTATTTGGGTTCTAATTATCTATTGCTAGAAAATCTGATCATGGTCATAGATAGACATGCTAGACACAGGTCATGTTTATGCAGAAATATTGAACATACTGGAGTGCTCACAAACATGACGTATTATTATCATTCTTAATATGATTGCCTTGTTTGCTGCTTTTCCATATCCGAATTGCAGGGGGGTCCAAAACTTATTGGTAACAGATAACAGATAGAAGTGCCCGGTGGATGGGACATAATATTGCTTTTATTGCCACCTAGCTGGTAATGTAACGGCTGAGTGATACCAATAAACAGCCCCGTCAAGTTGCACGTGTGCAGTGATTTCCAGTATAGGCTCCACCCCTGTGCAACCCTGATAAGTGTTCACTATTCACTTATTATCATCATCTTATCATCATCTTATTATTAAGGTAATGCAAATGCCCCTTCACTGGACAAGATAGTTTCCTCCTTGAATATAATCCTTGTAAATATAACTGTATTATTGAACTTACAACTAACTGTTACTGTTAACTAACAAACAACTAACTCTTCACCCTCCTGCCATCTGGGAAAAGGTACTGAATCATCAGGGCCCTCACATCCAGACTGTGCAACAGCTTTTTTCCGCAAGCTCCTGAACAACCAGAGTTTGATACGAACAAATGGTCAAATCAGTGACTGGACTTCAACACACACACACACACACACCCTCAACTCACCTATTGAAAACTGTCCACACATCTACTGTTAATGTTAAACCAATTGGATAGAATTAGTACTGCTGCTAATATACAGATTATAGTGTTTACAGTGTCCAATGTTTACAATTTACATTTACTCACAACACAACTAGGCATAAGCACACAACTGCATCTCACTGCTCCCACTACTTATAACTGCACTCTTTCCCTCCCAGTACTTATTGTTAATTGTGTTGAAATGGTTTTGCGTATTTATAGTATATCGTCTTGCGTAGTTATTGTAAATCGTATTGCACCATTGCACATGCTACTGCACACGTGCACTTATGTTGCATTGTGTAGTCTGTTGTTTTATGTAGCACCTTGGTCCTGGAAGAACATTATGTTGTTTGTACTGTATCCCACTGTAAATAGTTGAAATGACAATAAAAACCACTTGACTGAAGTGACATGTAATATGAAATGAACTTATGCTAATTATACTGTGGATGGGAAAACACGTTTTTACATTTTGTAAAATAAAAACACATTTAAAATTGTTACCAGGGTGTATTTTGTTCACTTCAGTACCTTGTGTATTTTGTTTCAAAATATGTGTAAGTAATGAACTGAATGTCAGACTGATAAAAAGTTTAGGTTGTTACAAATGCCCGACATTTTTATATATTATATTTATGAAAGTGTTTCATAATAGCGTCACTAGTCAAAAGCAGCATAAGGAACAGAGCTGGGCACTGAGATGAAGAGAATTACGGAGGCTCCGATAAGTTTGTTAAGCTTTTGTATCGGTTTGAAAAAATAAAGAGCTTATTTAGACTATGGGTGTGAGTAAAAGTATGTTGAGATCTCATCTAACATAACCATAATTAAGAAGCATCATGAAGAATTTGCAGTGGTAATGGTCGAATCTCACAGTCTGCTCTGTTAGCATTACAGGTACTGTACCTTTGTTAGCTTTGCTTGTATTGACTTGACCCTTACAACCTACACGTTACTTTGGAACTTAGCAACCTTCGGTATTTGGTCCAGTATTTTGTTTATTTGAAAGTGAAGCAGGAATTTATAACCTCTTTTTAAAATATCTTTGGAAAATATTTTTGTTGTCACGTTATGGAAAGGTGGTATGCCGTTTTGGGCTAAAGTGAGTGTGTAAGCACCCCTGGGGCAAAGATTTTGAATGGTACACAAATGACCACACAAATGGCTTACATCCAACCAAAGTAAAAAAATATGCTGTAAGCTTGTGCCTTTAAATCTTTATCAAATTTAAATCTTTTTTACATAACATTCTTTTTGGCCATTCATGAAAATTACATTCATGATGAAACCTATTCAAACCTTGTCAGTCAGTAGTTCTACAGCTGTTTGTGCATACCCGCATTAAATCAGTAAAGGTAACATTACCTAAATTTCACTGCACCCATCAGCAGTGTTTTCAGTCTGTCAGACCTATGCAATAAAGGCTACACAGCTGTTAAGCTTTATACGAGATTGTATCAGCAATGGGGTATCAAAGAATTACAACAGACTAAGCTCTCAAAAAATGTTAAGCCACTTATGATTACAATTCCTTATCCACATCAAAGTCCACATTTCATCACATCCAGCATGAGCCACACCGCACGTGCATGCCATCATGCTGGCTACTGATGCAAACAAGGATTAATGAATTGTATGTAATGTCATTCAAGCATGGGCTAGGCAACCTTAGTTGGCCAAAACAAGAGAAAATAGTAAAGCTGGCGAGAGTGGGGTAGCAAATCAAACGTAATGAGGTATGTTTGAGCCACAAGGATCTCAGACAGAACCATTTAAATTGCTTCTCATAAAGACACTTATAATAACTCCAGTGCAAAAGTGATTCGTCCCTTTTGTTCAGTTACAATGTTGGAAGCATAAGATGTGTATATGTGTGTTGGACCGGGTCGACTGGAAAATATTGTCTACAGAATAAGTTATCTACAAAATGGGGGCACTGCAGAGAAGGTTTGGGAACCACTGTGTTATCCCATTATTCATTTCAAAAATATACTTACAATATACTTGTGACATTTTACAATAGTAAAGTCAACACACAGGGCAAGAAAATGTTTCATTATAATTACAGTAAATGTGATTACGCACTGTTTTATCTATTTGTGTGTGTGTGTGTGTGTGTGTGTGTGTGTGTGTGTGTGTGTGTGTGTGTGTGTGTGTGTAATTGTGCATGTAAGATTCTACTACCATGTTCACAGTTCTTTCCCCCATAGCCCAGTGGGCATTTACAGGAGTATGTATTCCACCTGTTGACACACAGCCCTCCATTGTGACACACGCTCCCACTGCAGAAATCGCTCCTTGCAAGACAACCTGGAAAAGCACAGACAAGCTCACTAATGGATGACTCATGACACATCCATAAAGACTGAAAACAGAAAAGGAATTTTCCTTTTCTGCAGCAGTCAGTGTGCCGTGGCATACAAGATACAGTGTCTGACCTGCAACGGTTCCATTGTTAGCAATGAAGCCAGCCATGTCAATCAGCTTGCTGTCAATGATGAGGTTACGTATGCAGCCCACAAAATCTCGGCTTCTCAATGGAAAATCATCAGGGAGGTCAGGAATTCCTCCCAGAAGCAATGGGCCTGTCAAGTCCAGAGACCTGGGCATAAACACACATGCATGCAAGAACACAATTTTTTAATTACTGTATTTACAGGAATATTTCCATTTAAATCAGGACGACTATAGCTGATTCATTCCACACCTACACTTATTCGTGACCTCAGAAAGCAAATACTGAAATCTTTTCTCATCAACTCCTTTGCTTTTTTAAAGAAAGGTTCTTTTTATTTTTATTTATTTATTTATTTATGGCGGGGGGGTACTGCATACAGTTTTCTGTATTTTCTGGCTGCACTTTAATATATAGACAGATTAATCATTATATACGGCCATTATACTATTGCTAAAACAATGGTATCTAATTTAGTTGCCTAAACCTTTTGCACAGTGCTGTATGTGTCACCTCACTAAGGAAATCTTTTGGCACCTTTGTCTTTTTCCAAATCAATGACGTTGTTTTTAAGCAACATATTCCTTAGAATGCCCAGTATTTCTGTCACTCTGTGAACACACCTAACATATCTGGCGGGACTGTGATAGCCTAGTGGTTAAGGTAGAAGGTCCAAATCCCACCTTTGCCAAGCTGCCAATGTTTGGTCTAAGTGCAAGGCCCTTAACCTACAATTTCTTAGATTGTAAGGTAATGTATATCAATTATAGTCGCTCTGGTTAAGGGTGTCTACCAAATGACCTACATGTAAATATAAACATATGGTCCCAAGAATAAAACAATATATAAATACGACCAATCTAGAATACAAGAGGCGAATCAACGGAATAACACAAAAACAAAGACAATTCTGTAAAGATTTAGGAAGCAAAAAGCATAGTTATGTCTTTTTTCATCATAGTGACATTTTGTTGTGTATTACTTCATTAACTTTCAATTACAAAGCAAATAATTCCAGAACCCTGCTACAATTACATTTTCCCCATAACTCATTCCACAGTCAAAGCACTCCTGTGATCCTTTTTAAAATATTAACCTTTAGGCCTGCTGGAGAAAGAGTTTTAACAGGTCTGCATATTAACGGCTTAAAATTTGAATTAACAGCTTAAAGCAGGGCTTTGTAAAAAAAGAGACTGTGAATGGACCATACTGCTCACCTGTTCACAATTGCCTAAAGAATGCACCTAAAGCTGCAGATTGTAAAGACACTGTATCCCATACAGAACTGTGCAAAAGTAAAAAAAAATAAAATAAATAAAGACCACCATATAGAACATACTGTCGATGACAGGACCCAAAACTTTCAAACTTGGATTTGCCAATCCATAATACTCTTTTTCACTGTTTATCACTGCAATCTATGTGAGCTTTAGCATATCTTAGCCTTTTCACCCTGATCCCTTTACAAAAAGAGTGGTGCCTTGGCTGTTACCTTTCCAAAAAGATAATTGCAGACCAAACTACTTCAGACTTCAGGTGATGACGGTCAGTTGGTAAACTATGGTCAACTGTGATGTGGAAGTGAAATGGGAGGTTACACTAAATACTTGCCACTGTAGTGTTTATAAGCTATTTTTCAGATTTTTTTTTACATTGCATACTAATTTCCTGGATTTTCCAAAAAAAACCCTATTCTAATAAAGTAACTCCAAATAATTTTATATGGTTATGGTATTTAATGTAATGGTGGTCTAAGACTTTCGCAAAATACTGTAAGGTCCTGCAATATTCTTCCCCTAATTCCACATAACATGCTAATTCCTAATAAGGCGTCAAAACGAGCTGTTTAAGTTAAACGGCTGGTGATGTAAATATGTAGCTGATTCATATTCAGTCAGACATATTAGCACAAAACAGTTCAGTATCCCTTACCTTAGATGCAGCATTACAAACTTCACTGGGCATAGAATGTGCTCAAAGTACAAAGGTTTCCACTTACAGATACATTTAATTGTAGCTACCTAAAGAGCTTACCTGAGATCACTATGTCAAACAGAGGAAGATTAACAAACAATGATAAGTCCCCACCTAAACAAGCTAACAGGGCAAGATCGGGAAAGATCAGAGAAGAAAGAGTGAAATGAGAGCTGCGGCTGTGCTCTAATCTCTTGTAATGATGAGCTATTTAACACCACCATGCACTTTGCATGTCTGGGATCTTACTGACAGTGATGCTGCATGCAAAATCTTGCTCAAAGAAAACGACCTAAAAACAATGTACTGTATATCTGGTTAGTAAGAAAATCTAAAGACAAAAAAGAAAGAGCACAAGATAAAATACCACTATGAAGGATTGAGAGAAAGGCTACTTAATGTCTGGGAATTGTCTTTGGTCACTAAACCAGCCATAATCAATCACGAGACCTCACAGTACCTATAAATTCCTTAAAATAAAAGAAAACCTGACAAAGATGGGTTTATACTCACTTCTTCTGGCCTGTCTGGGTGCCTCGGGCCGCACACGTGTAGTTCCCGATCTGACCACCAAAACGCACAGCCATGGCCACATCACAGTTATCCATAGCAACCACAGCTACTTTCTCCTCAGACGGACCATGAGGAAGGCCTGTACGTCCAATGTGGGGCTAAAATTGGAAAGTAATAGTTCTTATTACCGTAATTTATAGCATATATAAATGAATGAATATGAATTAACCAAAATATATATTTAATATTATAATTTATTAAATTAAATAAATTAAAATTATAATAATAATATATATTTTATATATTTAATAAATATATTTATATATAAATATATATATAAAATATATAGAATATTTTTTATTATCAATTTAAACACCAGACTTTGTGGTCAATCAGATTTTTGTGTGTCTGGGAACTGGACTATTTCCAACGCTACAACAAGCCTTGCTGTGGCATCCATATAAGACAACATTTAATTGCGGAATACTAGCACCTGCTTCCGATTGTCTTTTATCAAAGAGCAGCACTTAAGCCGAAACGTTTGTTGTGTCTTCGTTTGACGTTACCTTTTGTCTGTAAGACTTCTCGTCTCTGTTTCTTGTGTGCTGGACCATCTCGTCAGCACCCTTAGAATATTTCTTTTGCAGTTGGGCCTATGTGATTTTAACCTCAAATGGTTTTCTCTGATCTAGAGTGGTGTGCTGTTTTGGACTGTGGGCATTGACATTTCTGCTGTGTGTTTCATCTGTCTCTTCCTATATTTTATGCATTACTAGGGAACCATACTGGATTTTATGGTGCCAGGAGACTGAAAACAAGAGAAAGCATGACTGAAAACTCAGCAGGAGTGGGATACGAACCAGGGTGGCTCAGCACTACACATGGAAACAAGCCAAATTTAATAAGAATCCAAGGCAATGTCATACAAAAGACGCAACAGAAACACAGCTTTAAATGCTGTTCTCTGCTGTAGGGTAATCAGAAGCAGGAGCAAGTATTCCAGCAAGACAGATTACTTCATGTGCTCCAAAGCCACCCTCTATAAAAGGAGTACCATCATGAAAAGGGTAAAATACACAGATTTACAAACAAGATTGTCTGAAATAGCTATTTATATTAAAAAAAAGACTGGCTTCGCGTATACCTTTACTGACAGTCCAACTGCTCATAGTCTTCCATTAGTGAGTTATGAGTAAATATTCCTTAGTAACTTATTAGAGAAAAATGTGTTGAAACCACTGTCTTTGGTAAAACGGTTGAACAAAATTGTACCATAAATCACTCAAACTCAAAACATCTCAGGGCATACAACCATTTGGGCTTTGTGTTGGTTGGAGATAACAGACCATCCATTTTAATCAGTCAGGCATGGCGTGAAATGTTTGCTTGCCACACTATGAAGTTTTTTTAATCCATTTAATTGGATTAAACTGGTGGTGAAGAGGAGGTGACAGAGAGATTGTATGTAATATTATGTCTGAACCATCTGCTCTGTCAATAAAGGTACTCTACAGGTAGATATTTCTTTTCTTTCATTCCTTCTTGTACAAAGAATGTTAATGTACTCTGAATGGTACAACACTGGCCCTTAAAAACACCTTTTTTTAGTGTACTGATGCAAGCTTGTCAGACTGGTCTAAAATATTTCCTTGTTTGCCCATCATAGTATCTGCTGAGGCTCTCACATAGCCTTCAGGGTACCAACCCTTAGCTTTGTTTCCTGAAAGGTACAGATTAGCAATTTTCTCTAAGAATGTGAAGATTTGTGCAGCGCAATTGGGCACTATCATCAAGCAACCCACTCCACCCAGCCAGAACTATGACCTTTTGATATTTCAACCTCTTAACTTCAGTGATATCACATCTATGAGAATCACAAAGCTTTGGGCTTTAGAGTTTTAAGGTACTACATTATTAGACAACAGCGGCAATCGATGACACAACACTTCTGTTTTCAGTCTTTTGCTGAGATAATGCAAAAACGAGTGGATAAAGTCACTCAGAATTTTATGTATTGCTATGTAGCTTGGGTGGACACCTTTAGCATGGTGGAAAATGAATATAATGCACCTCCGTTTGTAGGTAGGAATTTTCAAGGTACAGTAGTGATCACTGAGGTTTAATTAGGTACCTTCAATGTATAAAGAGACACTGCATTCACTTTTCCAGGAAAAGGTACATATTACAGTTACAAAATTTGTACCCTTGAAGAAACTACGTCAGTGACATATAAAGGTATGCTTTAGTAACTAAGCCTGAAGAGAAAAACAAATGCATATAATCTTAAATCAAAAAGGCAAATCCACTATTTTGTTAGTAATCCCAGATTTGACCATAGATTAAATCTAATAAAACACAGCAGATCGTTGCTATATGATTTAGTGGATTACAGCTCTGGACACAGTTGGATGTGTATGATAGGAAGGTTTACAGAGGAGCTATTTTCCCTTTGCTACAATCCCTTAACTTCACACTAACAGACAAAGCTGACAGGTACCAAACCTCATCCACACGGCAATGCCCAAGGGCACAGTCTCTGTTTTAACAAGTTAAGCAGTTGCTGATCAAAAATAAAGCCGTTCATGAATTATTACCTGTTGGTACTAAAGAGGTTAAGAAGTAGCGGTTACTGTTTCCAGTACCGGCTTGTTCTGTGGTCTTCCGTAACAACATTCCTCTTTGTGAATGCAAATTTGTAAATATAATCAGACCAACCACTTAAAAGAAATTGTTACTGAAAAGTAGTCAAATACATATGCTGAGCCTTCGTTATCATTTTAACATGGACAGTATTAGGAGTAGTGTTATTCTTTGTATGCAATAAATGATGTGCTGCTTTTTTAAGTAATTGTTTTTTATAAAAGAGGCAATCATATCAGAAACATTAAGATTTCAGATTTTATTACAGCTAACACACTATATTATAGCGCCTATATATTCATATTTTATAATTATACTAGACAATAAATCTGAGCAGCTCTTAAAGATATGCCCAACAAAAAAGATACTTGGCATTATGAATTTAATAAATTAGTAAATTAGTCACACCAGTTTTTCTAAATCCTTCCACAACCTATACAGGACGAAAACTTCAGACTTTTTTTCATGAAAACGACAGCTGGTTATACAGAATGCATCCATAATGATCATGATCATGAAGTGGCAGGATGTCAAACATAGCTACTTGCCTTAAATATCTGCATCTACGGTTAGCATAATCAAAAGTTCCAGTCAACTGGAACCAAGCCTGAACAATGACCCAAGATTATTTTGCGTCCATATTAAGTTAAGATAATGGAACAGATGCAGTATACTCCCCAAGGATCACTGTTGGACAGTTACAGAAACATAGAATCTTGGGCTCACCAAGTCTCAAGAACTACCATAAAATGCCACATCCATTCAAACAGATTATTTGATTGATGTGTCTGATGAAGATTCGGTGATGCTGTGGGTTCTTTGTCCTCCACATGCGATGGGAACCTTGATGATACCCTGATGCCCTGGGAACCTTGATGATAACATGATACCCTGGACTCATGAAATACCAGGACATTTTAAATAAAAATCTGCCTGACTTTGCCTAGAAACTAGGTATAACAGGTTTGCCTAGGTTATCCATGGAACTTCCAGCAGGACAATGAAACAAAACATATGTCTAGTTCAACACAAAATAGTTTACTGTAGAACATAAGCGTGTGCAACAATCATCTTAGTCCCCCGATCTAAAACCCTGTAGAAATCTTTTACAATACAATCTTTACAATTGTCACCAATAGAGACTGTAATAGGATTGTAAGTGTTATGCACATAGAGAACCACTTGTTTATCATGCTGCAAACCCAGTTCCTTGACACAAAGTCTTGGAAGCCTTGACCTTGGATAGAATGTGTTGGGAGCTGGCAAAAAGATACAGGCAGAAACAAGACCTTGAACCTGATGCAAAATGATGAGACTTTTACCGAGATGGTGACATGAGGTTTATTTTAGTGCTTTTGTCAGGTATCCTCCCATCTGCTCAGTTTAGGTCCCAGTTCCAACCTGTTCAAGATCTTTTATATCCGCCTCCATTCGTCGCCACACCAACTGGTTCAGATCGGACCAGGGTTATAGCTATCTATATCCAAAGTGTCTATATGAATTGTTTCTTCAATGTGGATTTTGTATCACAAAATGTCCATCTTTCCAACATGGTCTGGAGGTTGATTAGTCATCATGAAATCTGATCACTTACCAAGTAACAAGGAATGTAAATCCACTCAGATTTGAAATGTGATTTCATAACCCTATAATTGTGTTAAAATCTGTTTTGTTTCCACATAGGACGCCCTAACACAGCATAGACACTTCAAGTGTACAATAGGATAATAGGCGCTCTATTCACATTCTTTAATGACAGCTCGTGGCTCCTTGTTGAGGCTGTGTTTTGACAGTCAGTTTGTCAAACAGTCTGCCTAACTCTTTCATCTTACATAATTCATGAAGCTTAGCGTGTATTCATCTAGTCTCCATTGTTAATATTTGAATAGTATTTCTAACCTTTCCACTATTATATTTGCACCCCATTTTAAGCTACTATTCATTCTCACATTAGTCTTAAATTCCACAGATATGCTACTTAGATCCATTCACAAAGATATGGAAATAGAAATGGGGTTTTCCAGTGCTAAATTTCCCTTCCATCTGCAATTAAAGTGATACAATTACAAGCTGCTGGTCCATATAGAAATAAATAGAATGTTCCCATTAATGTTTTGTGTGCGTAAAATGTTTAGATGTAATAATACTATTAAACATGATTCCACAAAGAAACACAGCAGCTGCACATTCCAGCCATGCATGAGCTGCACCTGATTCAACCCTATTTACTCAGTATAAGTTAGTATTCTGAGGCTCCACTATTTGCTAGAATGAAAACAAGCTACTGCAGATCCAAGTAAAGGCAATTGCTTATATGGGTACCATAATAATACTGTATACTTACTTATAGCTATAACGAAACTAAAAGTGCAGATAAAACATAGATACATACATAGAGGTGTGTTCTGGAAGCAGGTCAATTTAAAAAAATCGCAACAAGCTGCCAAACAATTCACTTAAGAAGCAGTGCATCAGAAGCATTAATACAAAAATCACACACACACACACACACGCACACACATATATATATATATGTTTGACATATATGGGTAGCTTGTTACCTTTAGTACTGAGGTAATCTTGAGATAAAATCTGTTTTTCTTTCAAGGCTATTCCAGCTGTGGCCTACCTAATAAGAGTACACCCTATTGTCTTGAACCTGAATCGGTAGAGCTCTTAACCTGATCTAATGTGCAAATCATGAGTCCAAAAGGATGCAGTGAGCAGGAGCACATATGACAAAGTCCAACAAACCAATACACGTAACTTCTGTCACCATAATTTGAAAGAATGCATGCATGTTTGTGTGTTCACACAGCATAACTGCATAAACACACAGGAAAACTAATACGATTGCAAAACAATAAAGCTTGTTGTTTTTATTATCAAGGAATAAATTCAGAACCACAACCTAATCAATATGCCAAATGTCAAACAGACATGGTTATACAGGATCCACCCACAATGTTAAGTATGGTACATTCAACAATTACAATTGAACAATTGTTGTTGTTGTGTTAGTATCCTCATAACTCAATGGCACTGTACTGTACTTATGCCTAACTTTTTTTTCTAATGAAAAATTGCATATTTTTATGATTAAAAACAATTTGCTTTGTGATCTACACTGCTCACAAAAATTAGGGCATATTTTAAACGAATATAAAGAGGATCCTACAAGAACTGCTGGACAATCTGATCCTGTCCTTACCCCATCACTGTCAGTGTGTTTTGGCACAGACTGAACAGTCAATGTGATTCACCCCCATATATTTCACTTACTTACTACTCAATCACCATAATTGAGTTTGCAGCTTATTTGTGTAATCAAATGCTTATTTTTTCATCGCTTCATATTATTTTTGAAATATCCCCTGATTTTTGTGAGCAATGCAGTAGGATATGACATTAATTATTTCTTTCCATCTTCTTGAATCGTTTTCATGGGCAGGATTATGTCAGTTCTGAATGTGTTTTGATTAATTTTCAATTAATTGACCAGCCCTAGTGTGGCGGGAAATTTGGAAATATGGCATCCTTAACTAGAGATAGCACTAGATTTAAATTGGAAATATTTCAACTACCAAGACACTACAAATGGGTCGTGGCTCTATGTCATAACCAACTTTTGCACTTGGCCATCCCTGTCCCCGTCCTAATTTGCATTAAAATAGCCTGTGGAAACAGAAAGAGGAGAAAACCCCATGGAGGTTCTGGGCAGGATTCATATTTGGGAGTGTCTCTGATTCTATCATTTATTCTCCACTTAAATATTATAGGAGAAACTTAGTTATGTTGGTTAAGGAAATTAATATTCCAGCAAAGCCTCCGTATAACAGGTTAGATTTTTAAAACATATTTAAACTATGACAAGTCCATATATGTAATCCATGCAATCAGCAAAGCTTAGTTTAGAGTGCAGATACGTAATAGACAAGCATTCACTCCTGCAAAGTGTGAATAAAACCCATGTGTGTGCATTTATGTGTAAGCATGACAGATGAAGTTGGTTCCTTCTGGCTCTTTTGTGGCCCCAAGCACATTATTCTACCCTAGATTAACTCAGAGGGGGGTCACTATTGTTTGTATTATTCCTTTGGCTAAAATGATCGTTGGATTTAAGAAAGGGGGGTTATATGGTCGCCAGGTCTGTAATCAAGCAAATGCTTCTGTTTTTACTGGTTTTCTGTTACAACTATGGTGACAACTAAATGAAAAGATAAATATTACATTAATATTTTTAACTGAGAGTAAATAAACCAGAAGAATGTACAAATTATGGCTCCTGACAATATTACTGATTACCAGTATTTTTGATCTGTTTTTATAGAAAGCTCAAAACCTTCAGTTACTCTTCACTTTGATCTGTGTCACAAACACATCTGCAAAGCTACACATAATGCTTCATACTTAAAAATATTAATTCCTTCCCCGAGGACAAATACCACGTATGTCATTTCAGTACTCAACTGACACTATTCTTTTTAAGAAATGGAACTCAATTCACAATTTAGTTTACAATGTTTGACAGTTTGAATTGTGCAAATGGGGCACTTTAACATTAGCTTAGCACATAACTATGACCTAAATTATGGCTTCTTAATCTTATCTATTTCAGTGCTGATGTGATGAGGATAATATAGTGTAAACAGCACTTCTGCTGAAAAGATTTAGAATGACGTGTAAGAATTCACTCTCTAAACTACGCTAGCTTATAACTTTGATGCATGGCATTATGCACCCAAGCTCTATGTAGTAGGGTATTTTGTCCTGGAACATCTTTTTTAGGACAGAGCAAAAACAAAGACCAAGCTAGAGCCTATAAAGATTCTCCCATGTTGAAATATCCCCTAATTTATGTGATCAAAACACTCTACTAAAGGGGTTCTAATAAATATGCAATTATCAGTTTGTGGATTTAATGAATATTTTAACAGCATTTAACTTTCCAAGTAAAAATAAGTTAATTTACACTTTATGGAAAAAGGTATTAGGACATTTTTTTAGAATTTGACATCATTCTAAATCAATAAGCATTAATATGGACTTGGTCCCTACCTTGCAGCTATAACAGCTTCCACTCCGCTGGAAAGTTTTTAGACAAGACTTTGTACTTTGCCTGTTTTGAATTTTGAACACAATCGTCATTCTAAAGTCAAGTCATTCCAAGTGAAGTTCTCCCACACCAAACTCACCCAACCATGATTCTATGGACCTTGCCTTGTGAACTGAGGCACAGTCTTCCCAAACCGTTCCCACCAAAGCTGGAAATGTAAAATTGCCCAAAACACCTTTTTATGCTAAAAATTAAGATTTTCCTTGACGCGAAATAAGGGGAATAGGCAAACCACTGAAAGATTGCCCCGAAGCATTACTCCTCCTCTACCAAACTTTAAAGTTAGCATAGTGCAGTCAGGGAGGTCTATTCTATGCTATCCTGGGATTCACTAGGTCCAGGCATGTCCATCCTACTCGCAGATACAGAAGCATGCTTCATTACTCCACAGAACACATTTCCACTGCTCCAGAGTCCAAAAGCTGCTTTCCATAAAAACATCCAACACTTGAAATTGTGCTTGGTGATGTAAGGCTTCCAAGCAGCTACTTGGCAACCTATGTCCGGGGGCTCACAGTGAACAGATTTTGAGCTGATGTTAATTCCAGAGAAGGCTTGGAATGTTATTGAGTCAGCAAAGTGTTGTCAAAGTTTACGCACTATGTCACTTAGCACTTGTCAAGATCGCTCTCTAACATTACCTGGTCTGCCACTATTCAATAATATCACTCACAGTTGATAGTGGAATATCTAGGTGGGAAGAATTTCACAAACTTACTTGCTATAACAAGCATATTAGTAAATTACCACGCTAGAATTGAATGCGCTCGTTGGAACGAGCCATTATTTCACAAACGTTTGCAAAGGCAAACTGATTGGATAGATGGTTGACTTCATAAACCTGTAGCAATGGGACTGCTCCCAAACAAAATGAACATAAACAGGATGGGGAAAGTATTCCAAACCTAGCTTTAATGGCGGTTCTGTGTGCTTAGGGAAGAAGAGGTTTAGATACACCCAGTGAAGCTTGGTCATATAGGCATATAAGACCAATCATGGCAAGTATTTGTATCAAGATGCATGAAAGCTCTCAGCATTTATTGCTTTACCTTATTGTAGTAGTGCAGTTGCACCATGTGCCATTGTCCATCACTTACTCCGCCAGGTATGTATGGAGCCACTGTGGTCTTACTCTCACCTGCAGGGAGGAAAAAGGCTTATACATTAAACATTATTATTACTGTTAAATCCCAACAGCAATAACCCTTCATCAATTTTTTCTCTCCCGATACCAATCCTGAACTTGGGATTTAGTACCAAATCAGATAACGATGCGTTTAAAAACATAATATTTAAATTATTTATACCTCACTGTGTTTAACACAAGGCTATCGTAAAAGATAATTCTAAGACAAAAGAGTAATAAACATGGAAAATAAGAAAAGTCATAAGAGTGAAAATCAAGAATTAAGTATTAGACAAAATAACTTTATTAAATATAGTGGGGCAGCACGGTATCTCAGTGGGTAGCGAGAAAGCCCTGGAGTTTCCATGTCCTTCATGTGTTGTAATGAAGTTTACTCCAGGTATTCTAGTTTCCTCCCACAGTCCAAAGACATGCATATTAGCTTAATTGCCCATAGCCCATAACAAAAGGCAACACCCTAGACTGGGCGCCAATCCATCGTAGGACACACGCACTCACACGCTCACAAACGAGCGTGTGAGTGCTTGTGCCCTACGATGGATTGTCGCCCAGTCTAGGGTGTTGCCTTTTGTTAAAACTGCTAATTATTATCACTTTAGTACTATTATTATTAAAACTTTTTCATTTTCTCTGGGTGTGTTTCCTTAGATTCTGGATAGGAACTTGTTTTTTAATAGACATAATTCAAGCCTCTGGATTTACTGTTTAAATAACAGTTCTACAAAAGTTTGATTTTCATATTATTGTCATATTTCACGCAGAATTCAGTTAGGTTTCAGTTAGGACTGAAAGAACTGCATGTCGAAAAATTGCTCTGCGAGACTGAAGTTAAATAGGATTACCCAGTGTTACAGTTCTGGATTTTTTATTTATTCCTGTATTTGGCTGTATGTGTTCAGTCTCACCCATAGACTATATTACTCAACTTGCCCTAGTGATCAAGCTCTGAGTACGTGTCACTCACATCTTTCATGGATCCACATGCATCCGTATTTCTGATCTGTAATACTCTAAAATCTGGATATCAGATTTTTAGTACATGATAGATTAAGTCAATATTTTGACATTGTCTCGACGCCATGTTGTTTGTTGATTAATAGGTTAAAACAATTAATTAAATATGTTTGAATTACAGGGAGGGCTACTACTTTAGCAGCATTGTCCATATATCCTTACTTGATGCTTAATAAATAGTTATTTACATACCCTATTTTTATTTGAGAGCGTGCAAAATACAGATGCTTAAATAAAGCTCAGTCAAGTCTTAGATCATGTTAAACATCACGATCTTCAGGATTTGTTCTACATCACTTAAGATGTCACTTAATACCTGAAGTTAGGCACAGCAGTACTATTACAACACTTGTTTCAGTTAATCACAGGAATACCTGTTAATTTGCAAGGCACATAATGCTTGACAAGCTTATAAAACTCAAGCACACATGAAGAATTTATGAACTTTAATGGCGCTCTTCGGTTCAGTGGCTGCATTAAGTAAATCATTATAGGAGAGATATTTATCAGTTTAGACCTCCCACATGGAGAACTCCTTGTTCTCATCCACACATGCCTGGAAGAAATACACTCCTATTACCCGTGTCATTATCCTGATGGTGGGAAAGGGACTTTGGCCTTTGACCTTTTGGGTTCATCGTTCACCAAAATCACAATGTTGTTGAAATTCCTTCATGCCTAGACAGTAAGATGATGTTGTTTAAGGAAATGCCTTTCAGTGACATTGCTGTTCACTACTGTCTGCAGCTGACCCAAAACAGAACGAGCCTAACATGGATTTCATATTCTCATAGTCAAGGACAGTTAGAAAACATTCCACTGCCTGCTTTCCTATGGAAACATGGCTCAATGTTGCAGAGACACTCTAAGGCATGTTAACTATGCTCAGGCCAGGAAGGCTGGCCGAATGGGTTAGAAAAACAAAGAGCCAGGTAGATAGAGGATGTGTGTTTCGGTGCTCTTTGGCCAACTGCTTCCTTTAACATAAGGAACAGATCCACAAACAGATACGCTAATATTTTGATCCAGAAAAATGCATTGATTCCATTTGGTAGTAAATCAACTTGGATGTAAATTCCTTGACCAATCAGCTAAATTATCATCAGGAGTAGAGAAGGGAAAAGTACAAGAAGTACAGAAGGGCGCTCTAGACTAGAATAGACTAGACAACCACTGCAGGTTCTGCAACCCAAAGTCAGAAAAAGATGGCACAGTATGAAAAATGTATATAGCAAAACACACTGTTTCTTACATTTGCTTTGACTTTTATTTCACTGCAAACCACATTTCGTGTGGTTAAATAATGATAGGATTTCAAACATCTGATTGTTTCAAAAGCATCAACCAAGAGTGGCTGATACTTTGATGGCCTTTAGTATGTCAACTAATGCATGAGAAAATGGTGTAACCGAGTTCTGATACACAAGTCAAGATACTGGACGGGTATTGGCCTGGCCTGCCTGCAATCCTGACCTGTACCCAAGAGAGAATGTGTGGAGAATGTTGATACAAAAAAGTGACAACTATAACAGAGTCTTGTTGCACATCTTAAGATGTGTTTGCAGGAAGAATGGGTCAAAATAACAGTTGAAACACTAAATCACTTTCTTTTCCTCTGTGCCAAAATGTCTTTGTGTGGTGAAAAGGACTTACAGCATTACAAAGTTAAAGCATTAAAAAAAATTACAGTCCCTTTTTTGGAATGTTTTGCATACATGAAATGGAAGAATTGATGTTTATTAACAACTTAAGTGACCTAGACAAAACATGAAATGTCTCAAGTTCATACTGTCTACAGCAAAATAAAAGTCAAAGCAAATGTATGTCAGTTATCTGCATTTTTCAAACTGTCACAGTTTTCTCTGTGTTTGGGATTAAGTACCCAACAGTAGCTTCTAGCTGAATTTGAAGAAACACAATACAAAATTCACAGTACCTAGATTAGTGTGGTCTCTCTCTCTCTCTCTCTCTCTCTCTCTCTCTCTCTCTCTCTCTCTCTCTCTCTTTCTCTCACACACACACACACACACACACACACACACACACACACACACACACACACACACACA
>JAUZST010015340.1:0-10250 GCA_034779995.1 Parotocinclus haroldoi | reverse complement strand
GTGGGACAGCTTGGAATCTGTTATGACCCAGTGGGACAGCTTGGTATCCGTTTTGTCCCCAGATAAATCTTTGACCCAGTGGGACAGCTTGGAATCTGTTATGACCCAGTGGGACAGCTTGGTATCCGTTTTGTCCCCAGATAAATCTTTGACCCGGTGGCTCCCTTGAAATCACTTATGTCACCAACTAAAGCTACTCCAGCACGCCTGCACTCGCCCTGGCGCCGGCGCTTTCCGAGACAGAACCCTTTGCCTGCTTTTGTGCTCGGAGCGACTTGTCTGAAAAACCCCACAAGGTCCAGATGGCACACGAGAACACACACAGCTGCCTGACCCAGAGGGGGCCGGATCCATGCAGGAAACCCCTTCAGCTCCGCTCTCTAATCAAGATCAGGCAGCAAACAAGAGACTTTCGGATTAACACCACACGACTGGCAAACAGCCGATGTTTGGCTTCATAACGACGAGAAACAACAACCTCTTTACATGACTGCTCGCTGTTTGGAGTGCCTAACAATTTCACGTATCTCGCGGGGAGCCATCCTACAGATTGTCCTCTGAAGGTCGCATGTACAGGCGTGATGTAAGGGCTAATAAGGGAATCGGCCATCTGGAGCGTTCAATTTGTAGTTTAAAGTTTGGAGAAAAAAAAAAAAAAACAGGCGCAAACATTTTCTTTTTCGGGCAGCTTTATGCCTCGGATAAATGCTCTCTCCTCTGAACTCATGTGGGAAGCTACGTATTTATTTCCAACTCATCCCGTTTTAGCGATGGGCAAACATGAGCACCGCCTGGAGCTGTGAAAGACGACATGAGAACGTACCCCAGGCTGGGGCTCGTAATGTAAAGATCAGATTGTTTGGTAACAGGAGCATGGAGCACCTGTGAAGGTACCTCTGTTCGTACCCAGTGAGTACCAGAGCAGTCTCCAGACCCCCTTGCTTTTGGAAGTCCTAGGTTATGGGGATTCCTGGGGACGCCACGAGACAATCCCTGGACTCACTGAATCCCCTGGATCCCCACGAGAGTTTAGTCGGAGCCCAAGGTGCAACAACCACAGGCAGACCGCGAATGACGAAAAAAACAAAAGGGATATTTATTAATAAACACAAAGGCTGGACAGGCAGAAAACCGGTCGAGGAGGAAGACCCCCCCCAAGTCCGGCGGCAGCAGGTCCCGTCCGGGATTTGGAATACGACGCATACGGTGGAGCCTCGCGGCTGTTGGGAGGCCAGCCTGGCCTCGGGGAACGCCGAGGCACCGTCGAGGCTCCGGATGACAGCCTTCCCCAGGAAGGGGCTCCCGGAACAGCGACCCCAGACGAGTGGAAACGGTCGCTGATCCAGGAGGAAAACCCGGGGCGGTCGTCCCAGCCAGGCGGTCCCGGAACAGCGACCCCAGACGAGTGGAAACGGCCGCTGATCCAGGAAGGTAACCTGATGGAGAGAAGGCCTGGGTCGTCCCAGAACGGTGAACCCTAGAGCGGCGACCCCTGACTTCTCCAGGAAGGTCCACCGGTAGGATCCAACGCTCCCTGCGGGACGAGCAGGTGATGCCAGGCATCAGGAGACCTGTGACGGGCGAAAGCAGAAAGCCAGAAAAACAAAACCGCCCAAAGCAGCTACAGAAAGGGGGAACACTGATGCCAAAACAAAGTCAAGGACTTGCCGTGAGTCCGGACGGAGTGGAAACGGTCTCCGAAGCAGGGACCAGCCCAGCGTGGAACCGAACAAGAAGGAGAGTCCAAACTTAAGAAACAAACGGAGAGAAGGGAGCCAAAACCAAGCGGCGCTAAGGGAGCGGGGAAAAACAAAGAACCGCGGCCGCGAGCCCTAACAAGCTGTTCCAGTCCAATCTGCATGCGGCTTTAGGTAAAGCGAACCAGCACAATCGAGTCAGACATAGCCTAGTCACGAACAACAGCTCTCGGGCAATCCGAGTCCTGCAAGAAGGCCGCGTTATCCCGCCGTCGATTTATCAGCGTCCGATTGCACACACGCTTGCGGCTAACCTGCAAAACATCCATCAGCGCCGACGTCTCGTCGTGAAGCATCGGTACTGACGCAGGAGTCAAATCCACAAGCAAAAACCTCAAGATTAAAACACATCGGTTGCCAGGTGACGGGATTGGAGTGGAGATAAATTGACTTCCATGCGACTCGGCGAGAAAAAAAAAAACATGGACCCTTGCCGAACCGTGCATCAATTCCCCAGCGTGCACTTGGGTCTGGAAACGAAAGCATTCGTTCCCACCTGGGCGTTTTTGTTTCATCTCACCAAATGAAAACATCAACACTTGCGCCTGAACGAATGGTTTATCGGACTATCCAAACATACAGTTCCGCACTCCTGAAGAGGGCTCCGGTCACACTCCGATGGGTTCGAGATCGGGAACGATAAGAAACAAGAGCCAGTTTGCGCCACAACCACTCGCTCAGCATCTTTTCCGCTCAGTTCTTTAGCTGGCCGGTGTCTCCTTGTCTAGACTTCGGGTTATTTGAAAAAAAAAATAAATAAATAAATAAAGATCCAAACTGTAATCTAAAGTAGCTACAAAAGCGAAGCAAACAAAGCCAGTCAGATCCTTGGGTGGTCAAGGACCATCCAAACCTAGATCAGCCCCCGGGATCAGGTTGTCAAATATGTCCTTTTGGATAATTTCTCTTTTCTGTGTCCCCTAGAGCCCCTTGTCAGCTCGAGTCTCGTTTCAAGCACCTACCTTCTCCCGCTCCGCCCCGCCCCGCCCCGCGATCGAACAGTTTCGATTTCTGAAAGGTCCGACTCCTTTTTAGACTCCGTTAAGGCCTCAGCTTCCCTTCAAAATAGCTCGACGGAAAAACAGACTATTTTCACCTTCCTATTTGACTCGCATTAAAGCTCCGTTAATCCCTCACTCGGCACAATGTTTACGAGTTTGGGGAAAGACGGGCTTGCACCGCTGCTTCCTCGCCGAAGCGGAAGCTCTTGCTGATCCGGACCCCGTACACACCGTCCTCAGAGGGGATGAAGGAAAGGAGTGATAAAATCAGACCTCAAAGTCTGATGGAGCTCAAAGCGAACCTTCAGTTCTTCCGATCTTCCCTTTCGGGCAAACCTGTCTCAGACGAGCTCGCCTGGTGGGGCCCCGTTACGACCCGATCCCAACGCGGACCGGTTCGAGTTCCTTCAGGAGTGACGACTTTCTTGTCGAGACTCTCACAGGAGCTGCTCGTTGGGATCGAGGGGAACCGCCCGAGATGGTTCCGATAAGGATGGCGTCTCCCGCTTGGAGGTTTCACCAGGCATGACCAACCAGAAGGAGGCCCTGGACTCGCTGGACGGACTGGTTAAGCGGAAAAAAATTGCTCGTGGAGTCCGGACAGGCCGTGCGTTGGGAATAAAGCAAGAACAAGGAGGAGGCCTGGAACAGGGTTGCCTTTTGCACTTTCTTGGTCCTGAGGAGTATCTAGTGGCCCAAGAACCTCCTCTGACAAGTGGATTAAATAAAAACGGCTTCCTAACAGGATCTCACCGGCCCGAAAACCAATCCTGTTGAGCCTCGAGGACACTACATGAGCCATAGCGGATCCTAAAAAGGCCGGGCATCTCAGACACTACCTCAGGTTTTGGCCGTTCGGTGACCATAATCAGGGGGCGGTTGCCTGGCCATCGGCCGTTGTATTAGTTAAACGAGAAGGCCTCGAAACCAAACCTCTTGGAGAACCACAAGAGAACCGATGTGTACAGGGGAGTAGTTCCTCACCTAACGTCAATAACGACGGTAGTCGCGACGCCCCCTAGGCAAACAGATTGAAACGATTTGGCCCGCCGTGCAGCTCCCCCATCTCGCGCATCCTCCTCGCGTTCCGTGCTAATCGTCCGATCGGGAGGGTCATTAGCGGTTAATGAAGGAGCGAAACGCTCTAAATAAATCATTCGGCCTCCTCAGTGGGCGCTCGACATTAAACGGGACGCCCTCAGCAGCGCTGTGAACGAGCGAGCGCTTAGAAATCACACGTCCAACCCATTCATCGAGCTTAAAGACGCCAAGCTTGTTTACATCTCCAGTTTAAACGCGCTGAAAAACCGGACCCCAGTTTGGAACGACCTTGTTGGATGACCCCTCGGGAACTTCGTTTCTCCAGCCTTACTTTGGGCGCACCAGGCACTCATAGACTTTGGAACACGCATCATCAGTAAAAACCACTCTGGAACCCACTTGGGTCCAGGTGCTGGATTTGGACCTGGATCTCCTGGATCTCCTCTAACTGCAGCCAGAGAAGTTTGGGTTGACCTACACTCCACGTTAAGGCCAGACTTTTTAAACTTCACCTACAGCTTCTCCTGGCGGATCTCCAGACATTCATGGTCCCGGTCCAGCAGGACGTCCATGGAACAGTAGCTAAAGATCTCAATTGCGATCCCAGGAGCTCCTGTTTACGTTTTCATCATTCGCATTGCTGGAATCTAGCTCTCTCTAGAGGGGAGCCGAGGTCTAAGGGTTCGCCAGAGACTCTTTGGATTGTGGGGGGCTTTGCCCAAAAACTGAATGGCTATGATCTGCTATGGGTGGGACTGTGTCTGGCAGGGACTGGGCCTCTTTATTTTCCATCTCTCTGTGGGCTGTAGTTAAAAACGGCCGTAACGTGCTGGAACTCTGGTAATGGAAAAAGCCGAAGAGTGGCACTTTGACAAACAAGCATTATTACTGAAATGGCTTTTATCATTTTGTCAATGTGCTGCCAAGACCTCGAGGCCAAACTCTCTCCTGCTCCCAATTCCTGGTCGGAGGGGGGTGGGGGGGAGTGGGGGGGAGTGGGGGTTGGGGGTGGTAACCGCTCCGATGGGTCTTTTAGTGGATTTATTGGAACCTGCAATGTTTTTCTTTAGGGAAGAAACAAAAGCTACAATATCGTGGTATCTTGTTTGTCGTACAGTTATCTCCTGTTATCTTGTTTGCCGTACAGTTAGTGTTATCTTCTTTGTTGTACAGTTATCTCGTGTTATCTGGTTTGTTATACAGTTATATAGTGTTATCTTGTTTGTTGTACAGTTATCATGTTATCTTGTTTGCCGTACAGTTAGTGTTATCTTGTTTGTTGTACAGTTATCTTGTTTGTCGTACAGTTATCTCGTGTTATCTCGTTTGTCGTACAGTTATCTCGTGTTATCTCGTCTGTCGTACAGTTATCTCGTTTGTCGTAGTTATCTCGTTTGTCGTACAGTTATCTCGTGTTATCTCGTTTGTCGAACTGTTATCTTGTGTTATCTCGTTTGTCGTACAGTTATCTCGTGTTATCTCGTTTGTCGTACAGTTATCTCGTGTTATCTCGTTTGTCGTACAGTTATCTCGTGTTATCTTGTTTGTCGTACAGTTATCTTGTTTGTCGTACAGTTATCTCGTGTTATCTCGTTTGTCGTACAGTTATCTCGTGTTATCTTGTTTGTCGTACAATTATCTTGTGTGTTGTTATCTTGTTTTTCTTACCTGTACGGATATCCGTGATATTTGGATCTGAAGATGGACAGAAGGAAACTGAAGAAGAAGACGACCAAACCGAGACCTACCAAACAGATAACTACACACACACACACACACACACACACCAGATTGTGTAACAGTAAAACAGTATAAAATACATAATAAATAAATAATACAATATAATACAAATATTACACAGTAAAGAATTAATAACGTCCAAAGTATATAAAGCAAGTCCAAAATCAATAATGTTACGTAACTCAAAAGGATTAAACATTATTCATAGATGATACATTTGTTTTTAAATAAGTGAACTAAAACTAAACAAAATATGACAGAACAAAAACAAATTATTATAAATAAATTATAAAACAAACAGTAGGATACACAATACAGTAAACAATACAAACACAACCAATAGAGTAGAAACACACACACACACAGACAAACACCTTAAGAAGATAAAACAACACAACAAAAGCAAAAAGACAAGAAGAAAAAACTGGAAAAAAAATAAAATAAAATGAAAAAAGTCGAACGAAAACGGAGAGAGAAACAGGAAAGAACAGGAAACATGAAGGTAAAAAAACCAGGGACAAACAGGACAAAATTGAAAAACAAAACAAAAAGACACAAACTGGAAAGGAAATCAAGAAAAAGACAAAACAAGGAAAAAAAGTAAAAAGAATGGAGAGCAGGAAAAAGGGAAATAAAGAAATAAATCAAGAAAAATAAAGAAAAAAAGCAATAGAAGTGACATTAGAAGAGAAATAGGTTCAAGAATCGTAAAAAAAAGGTCATTAAAAAAAAACAACAAAGTAAAAGATAAAGGAAACGGATAACTGAACTTAAAAAGAACCAACTGTAAAAAAAAACAGTAAAAAGAAAAAAGCAAGAAGTGATAACAGAGGAGAAACAGATGAAATACATCTTAAGGGGAGAAAAGTTAAATAAAAGTTTAGAAAAAAAAAACAGGGACAAACAGAATAAAATTGAGAAACAAAGCAAGAAGACTTAAACTGGAAAGGAAATAAAAATAAAATAAAATTAAAAAAACAAAACAAGAAGAAAAAGATCCTGAAACGAGCAGAGGAAAACAAAAAAAAAAAAAAAAAAAAAAAGAATGGAAGAGCACTTTGAAAAGATGGAAGATGTGAAATATTGTGAAGCAAAGAAAGATTGAGTAAAAAGAAAAGCAAGCAAGCAAGCCAAAAAGAAAAAAACAAAGAAAGAAAGCAAGCAAGAAAAAAAGCAAGCAAGAAAGCAAGAAAAAACAAAGAAAGAAGCACTTTAGAATGATGGAAAATGTGAAATATTATGGAAGGAGGGATGGGGGAGGGAAGAAGAAAAAGAAAAAAAGAAAGGAACAAAGAAAGAAAGAAAGAAATAAAAAGAAGCAGCAAAAAGAAAGAAAGAAAAAAAAAAGAAAAGAAAAAGAGTAAGAAAGGAGCAATTTAAAAAGATGGAAAATGGGAAATAGTGTGGCAGGAAGAAAGGCTAAAAAAAGAAGAGCAACAAAGGAAGGAGAAGAGAAAAAAGGAAGAAATAGAAAGAATCAAATTGAAAAAAGAAAAAGAAACAAAAACAACTAAAGTTTTGGTATGAAGAAAAAGAACCAAATGATTCGCTTCCATTCTTTGTGATGAGTGAACATTTGGGTAGGAAGAGGGAAAGGAAAAAGGAAATGAAGGGAGAGAGGGAAGAAGGGAAGTTAAGAAAAAACATTTAGTGAGAAGGGAGAACAAAAGAAAGTGAATATTTTGGGAGAGAGGACAGAAAGGACATTTGGGAAGGAAATCAAGGCACGAAAGGAAATGCTCTGAGATGAAATCAAGGCAAGGTATCATTTAGGACTGATGGAACACAGGAAAGAAAGAATGAACTTGTTTTGGTAGGAAGGAACCAAACGAATGAAAGGAAGTGAGGAATCAGCGTAGGCCCACGCTTTTAAACCCAGTCATCGCCTGACCTCTAGTGACCAGTGAGAGGAAGTTCGATGGTGCTACAGGAAGAACAGGAACGCTGCATGTCTGTCTGCTGATGGCAGAAGAGTTCGAGTAAACTATAGCCTTTTATTCAATGCTTATATCTAAAGGAGTCTCAATTGTAATCCAGTTCAGGAGTTTAACGCAGCTGCCGTATCATAGCAACAGACTTCAACAAGTGAGACAGAAAAAACATCCACTCATTTCACACAGCACCGTTCCATCCCTTGGGGGGAGGGGGGGGGGGCTTCTTTTTGCTGACAAAAAGAAGGGCCACCTCTAAACGAAATATGACCAATTTTATGATAAAATTGAGAAAAAGAGAGAGAGAGAGGGAGAGAGAGAGAGAGAGAGAGAGAGAGAGAGAGAGAGAATGGACGTCTTTGGACTATGGGAGGAAACCCGAGCACCTGGAGTAAACCCACGAGGGCACAGCAAGGACTCCGCCCACCCCACGCGACCCAGAAAGTACATCTGCCTGTGTGTTATTAACGTAGGCCGCATGTGGTGTCCATTATCATTCCCTGAATGGAAATCAATCAGCATTTTATGAATAATTACTCAAACCAGCCCATGGTGTTATTTGTCAATTCAGAGGGGCAATTTTCTGACATCTTGCTCACAGAAAGGAAAACTCATTTCTCACTTGTTTAATGCCGTTTTTTTTCTTCTCCCACCTTCACCAGCACTGCATGTTAAGCTCTTGGAACAGTTGCATTTAATCGCTACTTTTATCCGCTCCGGCTAGTGGAAACGCAGAGTGCAGGTGCGAGCGTGTCATGAACGGTCCAGTGCCGGTCCGTTGCAGGGCATACGGCGGTCTAACAGGCATGCCGCCTCCCCTCTGTCAGACACAACCAACGGTCAGGGATGTACAGGCAAGGCTCCTCCTTGCTCAAAGCACACGAACCTAAACCTAATTACCTGGAACTCTTTCCAGCCCGCACTAGAAACGGCTTAAAAAGGTACGACTGCCCTCGTGTTCTCAGCTCGGACCAAACGTGAGGTCTAGTATTTTCACTAACAGTCAATAACAGTCAAACATTTTACGAGTAGGTAAAGCTGGAATCCCTAACCAGAGGTTTATTGATAGCAAGCCAGCTTAGGCTTGGGTAGTTGCAGGTTTTAGGTCAGTCACTAGAAATACCAAATGTACACAACACACCCCCATAAAAAAATTATTTAAAATAAAAAAATAACCACTACATAGATATATGATATCAAATGTGAAATATCCCCTCATTTTTGTTATTGTTATCATTCTGTATAGCAATTTCCACTAGCTGTTGCTATATCAAAAAAAGCCATTCTACAAGGTGAGTCAAAAACAGACATGCACAGACGCACACACACACACACACACACACACACACACACACACACAAAGACAGTAATCTGGTGCCAAATAGGCCTGCCGAAGGAGCTTTGATGTCAGTCTCACTTGCTGTGCTCCCTTCACCCGCTTTCCTTTTCTGCTTTTCCTTTTTCTCTCCCCCTTCTCTTTTTCTCAACATGCAAGGGTGCACTGCATATGTGTGTGTGTGTGTGTGTGTGTGTGCGCCTGTGTGTGAGAGACACAGAGAGAGAGAGAGAGAGAGAGAGAGGGGTTTGGCATGTCTTTGATCACTCTGTTATTAGTGAGGAATGCATGGACAAGAGGAGTTAAGAAGCCCTTTGCCTCTTCTATTTATTCGCTTTCCCTCCATTCTCCATTGCTCTCCCACTTTCTCCTCAGACTACAACATTCCTCAACATTCACTTTAATTACATTTTGTACCAAAAAAAATAAATAAATCAAAAAAAAAAAAAACAACCCGGTCCCATCACTCAAACAGATAAAGAGAATTACAAGCAAACTTCAATCACGCCTCGCTATGCGTTTTCCTGCCGTTTTGTACAAAGTATTTTACTCCATCGCCCTTTACTGAACTGTTAACTCACTTTAAGGAATGAGCGAGGTGAAAATTGAGCCCGACACTATGCCGTGTAGCGGTGTAATTCACCTGAGAAAAAAAATTATTTCATCTAAAAAAATAATAAAAGCAAGTAAAAGGTGATTAATTGCAGAAGCACTTATGTCCTTAAATAAGTACGTATTTTATTCAGTAATCAGTTCTACTTTAGTTTGTTCATGTAATCGACTGGGGTTTCGTCTATGGCTGGAGTTACTAAATACGCATCAATTGAAATAAAGGTATTTTACAGGATCAAAAACGTAGTGAGGATCATACGAACAAAAATATTCAGTGCTGATTTGGCAAAAACATTCCTTCGTAACGTTTAAAGACTTTTTGTCCCCTCACACACACACACACACACACACACACACACACACACACACACGCACACGCGCACGCAAAGACGACAGATTCTTAAAATCCATAGTCAGATATTCCCTACACAGCAATATTCCAATAACAGGTCTAGTGTAAAAGTAACGTGATTTATATTCGAAACATCTTGCTTGCTACAGTCACAGAAACAGGATTAATGGCCCTGTTTTTAAAGAAACACAGTGGGTCGGTACGTTTTAAGCACTCACGGTATCCTCGACCTGCCAGACTGCACCTTGTACCCTGTCATTTCTAAGTCGCTCTAGATGAAAGGGACTGTCGAATCACTATGGTGGAAAATGCTTTCTCCTGTAATTGCTACATTTGGTCACAAGATGGAACCGGCGACACAACAATAAATCAACAATTACTAAAGAACAGTGTAAAAATTAGGGGATACCCCCAAAATGTCCCAGCAGTGTCCTACTGTAAGCTTTAAATGTGTGTGTGTGTGTGTGTGTGTGTGTGTGT
>JAUZST010015339.1:0-10251 GCA_034779995.1 Parotocinclus haroldoi | reverse complement strand
TCTCTCTCTCTCTCTCTCTCTCTCTCTCTCTATATATATATATATATATATATATATATATATATATATATATATGTGTGTGTGTGTGTGTGTGTGTGTGTGCTCTCTTGCGCGAGTTCAAATTGGAAATAGCAGGTAGTTTACATGATCTAGAGTTTTCACACCTACTCATGAATTTTATGTGCTGGTTTGCTCAATATGGCTGACAGCAGAGAGTAATAAATGCCCAACTGCATCCATAATGAAAAGGAGAATAATGTAACAACCTTATTAAATAGATAACTCTTTTGCAGAGGCTGATCCTCTGTGGAAATTAAATGGACTTCATTAGACGTTTCATTACACTTCTTATTCAGCAGCTGAATGTTCAGGCAATCTGGCTTCACTCTGAATTCCTATAATATTATAAAATAAAAAAGCACTGCAGTGCAAAACCAAGAACAGTTTATCCACTGCTGTACAGGACGAGAACTCACAATGGATATGTCTAAACTCCAAACAGGAATATATGGATTTGATCCATCCTGTGAGAGAAGACATAAAGAAAGAAATGATAGCGAGGTAAAACGTACAGATAGAAACTTAAACTAAAGAAAGTATGATTCATGATTAAATGTACAGATGAACTGAGACAGAAGAAACATGAAAATAAATTAGAGCAATGGTTAAAGAGGCGAAATGGAAAGTTGGAACTGGAGGAACTGTAAGGAAATGACAAATAAATACCCGAGTGAGACACAAGGGTTCAAGGAAAACGTTCAAAGAAATTGAATGAATTAAAGGAAAATGAATGAACATATAAGAAAGGAGTGAATAACAAGGATGAGAAAGAAAAACAAATAAAACGAATCAAATACAACAAGAATGAGAGGAAAAATAAATTGAAAAGAAGAAGGATAGCCCAAAGAAAATAAAAGGAGAAGGAAAAGAACAGAGATCAGAGTGGGAAAGATATGGACGACGTAGATATGAGAAATTATAAATTATAAAGATAAGAAGAAGGGGAAAATTATTTAAATATTTGCTGTAAGAAACAAATAGAATGGAAAAAATAGGTATGAGAAATTATCAAATATAAAGATAAGAAAAAGGATATAAAAGGAAAGAGAAAAAATGAAGATTTGAGAGTTGAGAGAATGAGAAGGAATTGAAGCAATTAAAAGGAATACAATAAAGAAAGAAAGAAAAGAAAGGGCTAAAATGATTAATAAAGTAAGGGAAAGATAACAGGTGAAAAAGAAGAAAGAAAAAAATAGTAAGATGAAAAACTTAAAGAAAGCCTAGCAAGCCAGGAGTAGAATTAATAAAGAACGCAAAACAAAGAGAACATAGGAAACAAGAGAGAGAGAGAATGATCTAGGAAAGAAAACGAACCATTTTAAAAAGTAAGAAGTAAGAAAAGGTGGAACTAAAGGAAACAAAAATGAGAAATAAAAGGACAAGAAAGGACAAAGATATAAATGTAACCTATTGAAAATGACCACGTTTTAAAAAAGAGATAAACATGGATAACATAAAAACAAATAAAGCAAGAACAGCGAACCAAATGTGGGAAAAAAAAGAAATCAGAAAACGGAGCAGGGTTTCTCCCACCGAATGAAAAGAAGTTAATTAACCTGGAGCATTATTAATTCAGTGGTGTGTCAGGAAGCAGAGAGAAGATGGGATGGATGAAGAAGAAGGAAAAGCAGCAGCGCTTGAATATTCTCAGCACTTTTTTAATAAGCTGGATAGAATAAGAACGAGGTAAAAATGGGTTAGCTGTCAGAAATTAAATTAATTTATTTATGCCTTCAGTAATAAATGTGCAAATATTAATTATGCAAAACATAAATATCTAATTTTCAATTGTTATTGAACTGTAAGTCTACTTATTAAAAGGCCACTTTGACAAATTTATATTCAGTGGTTCAAGTCTAAGATAAGATAAAATCAGATAAAATAAGATAAGATAAGATAAGATAAAATAATATAAGATAAAATAATATAAGATAAGATAAAATAATATAAGATAAAATAAGATAAGATAAAATAAGATAAGATAAGATAAAATAGGATAAAATAAGATAAGATAAAATAAGATAAAATAAGATAAGATAAAATAAGATAAAATAAGATAAGATAAGATAAGATAAAATAAGATAAAATAAGATAAGATAAAATAAGATAAAATAAGATAAGATAAAATAAGATAAAAGAAGATAAGATAAGATAAGATAAGATAAGATAAGATAAGATAAAATAAGATAAGATAAAATAAGATAAGATAAGATAAGATAAGATAAAATAAGATAAGATAAAATAAGATAAGATAAGATAAGATAAAATAAGATAAGATAAGATAAGATAAAATAAGATAAGATAAAATAAGATAAAATAATATAAGTTAAGATAAGATAAAATAAGATAAGATAAAATAAGATAAAATAAGATAAGATAAAATAAGATAAGATAAGATAAAATAAGATAAGATAAGATAAGATAAGATAAGATAAGATAAGATAAAATAAGATAAAATAAGATAAGATAAAACACTCTATTGACCCCAGGTGAAATTGTATCTGTGACAGATGTGTAAATTAAATAATAGAAATAAACATTATTTAGAATGTGATGAACAGACATATTTATATGGGTCTGGTGATTTATTTTGAAATATGCTGCTCACAAAAACAGGTAGATATTCATAATAAAATTTCCCACAATGGCATATCCCCTAATTTTCGTGAGCAGTGTATGCACTACAATAGATTTTATATTATTTTCACGTTTTACCTTTCTTGATTTTTGTTGATTGATTTACATTGCGCTAAGCATCTTTGTCCGGATCATGACTGATGAAGATTCTGTGAAATTAGTCAAGTCAAAGTTTGGAAACCAATTCACTTTGGATTTTAAGGACAGCAGGTCAGAACGTTGATGAACTGACTTGTTGTAAGTGGAAGCCTATAAATATGAGTCACTGTGGCCTCAGTACAACCTATTCAACTGCCAGTGCTTGTCTACGAAAATGTACGATTTTTATTATGAATGTGTTACAAGTGAGTGTTGCTGAAATAGCTCAATGATTAAAAGCTGTGTCAGTACAGTGCATGTTCACTATTGGTATTTAGGGTAAGAAAATTCTGTTTTTTATTCAACTGTTTGGGTATTGGGGCGGCACGGGGGCTCGGTGTTTAGCACCGCTGCCAAACAGCATGAAGGTCTTGGGTTCAGTCCCAGGGTGGAGCAGAAAGGGTTCTTTCTGTGTGGAGTCTGCATGTCCTCCCCGTGTCTGCGTGGGTTTACTCCGGGTCCTCGGGTGTCCTCCCACAGTCCAAAGACATGCTTGTTAGGTTAATTGGTGTCTTTAAAAGTGGCCCTTAGTGTGTGACTGTTTGGATTAAGCGGAAGATAATGAATGAATGGATGTTTGCTTTAGGAGGACAACAAAGGCTTCTAAGTTGGCATTTAAGGACTGAATTTAACGTGAAATCCGACTCTTTTCCTGGTTCTAGCCCTGACGAGCAGCAAGCTGTGGGTGATTGATCGTCAGATGTTTCAGGGAATCATGCAGAGACACACCCTTCTCCAAATCACTCAATCTCTGGACCTTCTCCGCAGGTCATATCCAACATTACCACACTTCCATAAATCTACACAGTGGTAGACCAGCCATTTATCAGCGAGTATAAAAGATCAGAGCAATGTTTATTAATAAAAATATCAATTTTTGTTAGGAAAGGACAGACTTCATTCAGGTGCACTGAGTGAATTTGAGGTGATTTCAATAGCAAAGGAAAATTTTTCTGCATGCTGCGAGTGCCACATTCATTGAACTCTTCCCGGCTTTTGTTTGTTCAGTGTTCCGGGGCTCAGTGCTGTACCGGAGGATATCCTTATTAAAATCTTGGATGTTATGCAAGAGGTAGGAGGATCTTACACCACAGAGCGTAATCTCTGAATAAATTATCTTAATCTTCCAAAACACCCAAAGAGATTAGATATACAGACCTAAGGATCTGAACTCCTTAATCCAGTCTTTTTCCAGATCCCCCAGGGTAGATTCGGAGATTTGGAGACTTGTTGCATATTCTGCAAGCGTCAAACTGTGATTCACCTGACTGGAGTTTTCCTTTGCAAAAGCTGAGCTTTAGCCTTTGAATGCTTTTTGGAGTTATTTCTAGTTGCAGAACCTGAGCCTGCCGAAGTTCCTTATACTACTCCTGAGTCGAAGACAATTCAGCTCTAACAGCATTAAGATCTGTAGGCACTTCATTTTAAGTGCAGGCTACTTTGCATTTTAGGCTTGTGTTCGCATTTGTTGTAGAAATGCAGGATGTCGTTTCAGCAGGTAATTTTGGGGTGTCCAGAAACCTTTGTCTATATAATTTAGATGTATTTTGAAAATATGACATAGTTTGAATGAAATCAATGGGTTTTTAAAAATAATTTTAAACATTTTTTCATGTGATACACACCTGTCTGTCAGCGTCATTACAGTGAGGGTGATTATATCATTCGACACGGGAGCCCAGGAGACACTGTGTTCATCGTGATCCACGGCCAGGTAAGGAAGAGACACGCCCCTGTCTTTAATATTACAATATTATGCAATGTGAATTCTAATATTAACTTTGACTTTCTGGCATCCAAGTTCTAATATACAGTCTATATTAAATATAGAATCCATACAAACTGAGCTACTTTCCCATATGTTGGACTGTAGTGTCAGTGGCGGCTGCTGATCTTTTAAAGAGGTGAAGCTCATTGTCAGATTACATCTTAATATTTGTCAATTTTTTTCAAATTTATACATGAGTTCTGGCCTCCGCTCCTTTTCAAGAGAATGGTCTGTGACCTTGTCGTACCAAGTAGGCGTCTTTTCCAGGAACATGACTATTCTCCTCTCAATGGCCAGCAGAGCTAGGCAGCTTAGACGGCCTTGGCCCACTGTGTTGCGAGTGTAAGATTTAAGAATTTTTAAACAAAGCATTTCTACACCCACAGATTTAGCTCCAATTGTTTCCAACAGTTTATACAGCTGAGGCATTGCGCTGTCCAACAACTAACTGACGAAACGATATTAAACTTAAACAGGGAAATGTTGAAACAAAAACAAAAACAAAGGGAAATCTTGATTTACGGTGTAAGATAATCGTTATCACTGCCCTGGAGCTTTTAGATAGAATTTTTTAAAATTTGATTAAATCATAGTTGATTATGCAGTTGATTAAAAACCTCAGCAATTGTGAACACTGAAAGGAGGGGCTGCATTTTGCATTTTGTTCTGCATTCTGTTTCAAAACAACGAGCGGGCACGCAAGAAGATCTTTACATTAGAGGGTTGTCAGCTGAATTGGAGGGGAATCATTAGCAGGAGGATCCCTGATTGGCCAATGTATCATTCAGTGAATCAATTTCTCAGCAAATATTACCCAGTTAATAAATAAATAAATGAATAAAACGGTGGCAATGTGTCTCGATGGGTAGTGCCTCTGCCTCTGCAGCAAGAAGGTCCCGGGTTCAATCCCAGGAGCGGCCTGGGTCCTTTCTGTTTGCATGTCCAAAGACACAGTCCAAAGACATGTGTGTTAGGTTACCTGGTGTCTATAAAGTGGGCCTTAGTGTGTGACTGTATGTGTGTGTGCCCTACGATGGATTATCTCCACGTCTAGGGTTGTTCCTGCCCTTATGCCCAGAGTTTCCATGTGGATTAAACGGAAGATAATGGATGGGATGGATAAATAAATGACCGTATAAACTCAGTACAGCACAACGCCACTGTTTAATATAATTGTCAAACGCGAAAATTCACAATCAGAGTTTAGTACTACCTTAAATCTTTTAATGTCTTGTATTATAATCAGGTACGGCTGTTGGAGAGGCGCTCGGTCACTGACGACAGTGTTTTTGTGTCCGTCTTGTCCAGAGGACAGTGCATTGGGGAAAGAGCTTTAAAAGGGTAAGAAATGTTCGCAACCAGCAGGTGGCGACACCAGTCAATACACCACCATAATGCAGAACACTAATTTGGTAGCTGTGACGCCCAGTGAACAGTGTTGGAATAAAGCATTGCAGTAATCTAAATACGTTTTCATATAACGTTATGTAACATTTACATTTTAAATGCAGCTATGTTTGCAAGCCCATTAGAGTTACTGATTGATAAAACATTATACGTGTGCCACAGAGCAAGTCACTGAAAAATTATTTAGTGTTTCCCAGGAAAACGTGTACTTTGAGATTTCATAGGTAAACTGTAAATGGTCATTTTTTATGTGAACTTTCACAGTTTAACCATAATGTTCACAGTTAAACTACGACTTTTTGGTATGGATATTTGGCTACGTTCTACTGTGAAATTTCAGAGTACAATTGTAAACTTGGTTGAGTATGAACTGGCCATGAATGATTTCAGTTTTACTGTCAAAATCACAGTAGATTTTTTCCTGGGTAAAAACATGACACCGTGTTCCTTAGCAACTTGCCTTGGATAAAATTCATACAAACACAATGTCTGAATTTGAACTAGAATGTTTTTGCCCTTAAATAAAGCTTATAAAGAACAACTGGCTGTTACCCTAGTACTTTCTAGTCTTTACATAATAATATGGGGATTTAAAGGTATTATAGAGGAATTATAGGAAGTAATAAATATAGTAATCCCATTGACTTTTTTATATGAGTAATTGGTCTTTTGTAATGGATTACTTGTTTTCAAGTAACACAGCATCTGAGAGTGCACTGAAGTCACGTCTGCTTTGAAGTGCTGGCTTTTTACTGAGAATGCTTCTGAAGGCTAGAAAAAAAGAATGAAAAAGAATACTCTGCCATTGTGAGCCTACCTAGAAACTGACACAAGTGAAAAACCCTCAGAAAATGTGCATCGCTGACATCTCAGGGACTTTATAAATAAAGCAAAATGCATTATAGCAAAGCATGCTATAGCAACCGTGTAATCCAAACAGTTTTTACATATAATATATATGCTAACGTTTGTCATCTGTGTCACATCCAAATTCGTGATCATTAAAATGGTGTTGGAACATGACTACCGGAAATAATCCCCGAGACCCTGAGATCAAGCACATTTCATGTAATAAGTGTTGGAGAGGGTTGACGAAAGGCTTTGTGCTGACCAGTCAAGTGCTTCCGCATAAAACTACAACCATTTCTTTATTAAGACTGGCATACTATTTGGCCAAAAGTGTAAGCCTTGCAATCGGTTATTAGACTCACACTTACAGCTAAAAGGTTCTTAATATGTCAGGGCCGCTGGAACCACGGGCTTTTTCAACAAGCTTCTTTTTGGAAAAGAAAAACTCACCCGAGCCACTTGTAACACTGACCTATAGATAGAGAGACATAACCAATTAAACTCTTGGTCTCAGTTTGGGGGCGAGACGTTGGAGGCATATTTTGAAAAATCTGGCATCCAGGCCTATTGTTTAAACTCAGTGTCCGACCTCACGGATACAGTATTATCCCAAAGTCTTGTAGGAAGCGTTCTCAGACCAGTCATATCATAGCATATCATATGAATGAGTGACGCATGGTGAATTGCAAATGGCATTGACCTTCTAATTTGACCTTTGTGGCTGACGTTTTAGACTTTTAGCCGTAAACCGTTGCTAAAATATGACTGCGTACGTCATATTTCAAACACACCTGTTTTGTTCTGCAGAGAGATCGCACGGTCTTTAAGCGCCGTGGCTGCAAGCGAAGTTGCATGCCTTCTCCTAGACTTGCAGTAAGTGGCCCTGTGACATCACAAATCTTAATGTCATCATGCAGTCATTTGTTAGCACAGGAACTAGACCTGCTCTTATATTACATGAGACTTTTTCTACATTCACAGGTCTTTAAGAAGGTTTTTAGAAACTTTGGAGGGCACCAAAGAGTACGGGACCAATGAGGAAAAAAACAAGTATGCACTCATTACACATAGTGTAGCTTCATATTACAAGTATGCACCGTTTAACGTCCATTTGATCAACAGCCGTCGCTTAAGCATCCAAGGACAATAAGAAATAAAACGTATATACACATCTGAAAGACAGAAAACTAGTATGAGCGAACCATGCTGAAAGAGACGAGGAACCCTGTCTTAAAGGCAGAAAACAGCAATGTTCTTCTCTCGTTGTCGTTTTCTGGAAGCATTTTTTAAAGGTTACAAATATAGGAATGGTTGTATTGTATATTGAAGTATTGTACACAATGTTTACATATTTTGTTTTAATTCATGTCTTTTGTGTTTTACATAATACAAAGTGTGCAAAGTATCTAAACTACTGTGTGACTTTATGGTAAACGTCTGTTTCGTTTAGTGTGCCAGTCTTTTTTGAAAAAGTACGTTTGAACAGACTATTGTTCCCACACTTGTGAAGGAAGAACGTCTGAGTTTGGGAGTAGGGGAAACACTGCTACTGGAAAGACACCAAAAAAAGATAAATCTGAGAAACGTATTTTAATGCTGAGCCTGTGAGCCCATCGCTTCATTTTCAAAGTATTACAAATGAAATTATAAAGTACCATATTGAATATTGAAAAATACAAATAAATGAAAATGTAAAGGTCAGTACCTTAGGTGACCCTACCTGAGATATTAAAGTGGAATAAAGTGGATATAAAAACTCATAGCTCTTGTACAGAAAAGGGAACAGCCGCATTTTCCGTGTTAATACGATATACTTTTTACGGTTTTACCATTTTTTCAGCTTATCAGAGACAAATTGCTGTTGAGAAAAAAAACAAACAAAAACAGCTTTACATTGTTGTTTTTAGGGGTGCCCCTAAAAAGGACCTAGGTGAACCCTTTTTCACAGGATATAATGCGGACGTTGAAAATACCTGTAGTAAAATAAGAGTGTTGCATTTTCCAAGCTGGCCACACACTCAATTTTCCTGTTAAAAGTAGCAGGACTGAGGATGGAGGTGATGGACTGGGAGACGTTTCCCTCGGAGATGTTCAGGTGCTGGGTCATGTTGGGAATGGACGCTTCAGCTACACGCAGCTGGTAATGCTTAACCGCAACAACTGAGACAAGAACCAACAAATACACTATTGTAAAAATTGTAAATGTATTACGTACTTTTTAAAATCAGGAATCGGTTCCTGAATAACTAAACAGATTTGCTGATGTTTCCAGAAAGTTGAATCGGTTCCTCTGGACACAAGGTTTTCATGGGAGCATTCATCTAAATGACTTCTTCAATCCAAGCTGGACATTTGCAGAACTGAGACTAAATCTTTGAGGACGAAGGGACATTTGTGCCCCATACTCTTAAATGGATGAAACAACCTACGGTCCTGAAAAGGTTAAGAAAGAAACATTTATTTCACAAACATTTTGATCTTGCATGCCTACAATCACATTTGTGCTCATTTAAAAGTATGGGACAAATATGTCCTTTGCTCCTCATAGGGCTAAAGAGGTCACTTAGAAAAGTGATGAACCATTTCTGTCATAAAATCCTTGTGTCCTGGTAAACTGATTCAACTTTCTGTAATTGCCCTGCCTCGATTATTGAGCAAAAAAAAGCATATTTGCTTAAATTTGCCCCGTTTGAGGGAGTACAAGTCTGAAGAGCCCTTTAAAGTGACACACAGGACATGAGAGCTGCTTTAGCTTGAGCAGCATCACACGTTAATTATAATTAGCTGCTAACGCTGGACTAATTGGAAGAACTGATTAATTTGTGGAATGTGTGTTAAAGGCATTTGCCCTTTAATTAGTTGATAAACGAGGCTCAGAGGTCGGATATGAGCACTAATTGAATAGCGTTGTTGTACTCAGTGTAAACAGGATCAGGCTGGCATCTATTAGTGAGCTGGTTATGACATTTAGCCTGAATTGGATCGGGAAATTGGTAGAACTGAACATCAGACAACACGCAGGTAGAAAGCGCAGCAGAAATCACGACTAGAATTGTTCGTGGTTGACAGGAGCTGAACTGAGTGTAGCCCATCCGTCTTAAGATTTTAAAACTGTGTTCAGATAGTTTTTTCTTCTGATAAACCATAGCTGTAAAGATTGGTCGAATCAGTTAGGTCTTTGAAGAACAGCCATTTCCACCCACACCCATTCTGTGTAACTTACGTTGGGTGGAAATACCTGTGTACTGTTGTGTATAAAATGCCAGTAGATTAGGAGTTTTGGAAGTACTCGTTCAACATTGTTCAACTCGTTCAACTGTGGTAGCCTAGTGGTTAAGGCACTGGACTTTGGATCAGAAGGTCCAGGGTTCAAATCCCACCTGTGCCACAGT
>JAUZST010015338.1:0-10253 GCA_034779995.1 Parotocinclus haroldoi | reverse complement strand
GTGTGTGTTTGTGTGTGTGTGTGTGTGTGTGTGTGTGTGTGTGTGTGTGTGTGTGTGTGTGTGTGTGTGTGTGTGAATGGATGGTTTTACTCTGGAGATTTAAACAGGCGTCTGCCTGCTGACCTCATCAACCCCAGCCTTTGAAGGAACAGCAGGTACACATGGACACCCAGAAACATGCACTGATGAGCTCAGAGTATAATGAACAGCAGGGGGGCAAGAGGAGTGGGGGAGATTGGAGCGAGGCCTTTCAAATTGTTATGATGGAGAAATAGTACAGACATAGTCAGGTCACTGAGAATGTGTGTATATGTGTGTGTGTGTGTGTGTGTGTGTGTGGCACATGCCTGGGTCACACTCAAGCTGTTGCTCAGTGACAGACCTGCTGGGGCTCTAAAAGGGCCAGTGACAAAAGACTCACAATCAGAGAGGCAATCCCAGCTGTCAAATAAACACTTGCATGTGCGATCACTCACACGCGCACACACACACACACACACACACACACTGCCACGAGTCAGATCAGCAGGGTGACTTCTCCTACACTGTGTAATTTACGAGTCTCTTTGTTAATGTAACACACACACTCGGGCAGGCTTTCTGTTTAAATTTGTCCGTTGCAAATTATCATCACAAAAGACATCCCAAGTGGCATAGACGTTAAATGCATAAACAGAATTAATTTTAATGCTCTGGTCAAAGGTTTCCACCAATGTCTCTTTGTATGACCAGACAAAATGTACAGTAAATGTACAGTTAATATTTAACTTTAGAAATTACTTAAAATATCAAATATATGCTCAAATACAGCATAACAATATCATAACATCATAACATTGAGTGGTCTAAGTACTTTCAGTCCACCCCATGTCCATGTAGGTTTACTCATGGTTTTCTGTATTCCAAAGATATGCACATGACCAGAGGGTGTTATTGTATGTGCCCTATGATAGATTGGCACGCCCTATGCCACTGCCTGTCCTGTGACCCTGTCCAAGATTAAGTGGATAAGAAAGTGAATTAATTAATGGTTTTATAATACCTAATAACCTTATTAATGCAACTTTAAGTACAGTGTTTTGTGGAAAACATTAGTTTTGTACATGTGTTATTGTACAATAATCTGTATCAAGGCACAATACTGTGTTTGCAGGATTGCGCAGCTCTGTACTGGTCGGAACTAGCTCTAAAACAAGTAAAGGGCAAAGACAGCAGCCATGAGGAAGACATCTCATTCTCTTTATGCCTAGTTCACACTCATGTTCATTTGTTGTTGCAAGCTGGCAGCTGTGTAGCATGTTCTAGAGCAGGTGGCTGGTTCGCAGGGTGTACAGGGAAAAAAGCGAGCGGCATGTGTTTGCGTGGGCAGCGGAGCAGGGGAGGGAAGAGGAGGAGGGAGAGGGAGAAGATAGAACTGGGATGACTCTCAGCATCCAAATATCCTGTTTTGAGGGATAATATATATGAGCTCAGTTGTTATTAATGACCATAACAAAAATACATTTCTACTGTAATTATTCACTGTATTATTATCTGAGCCATAATAATACACCAACAGAAATCAGAAAGTTTTGAATTTAAAAATTAGGAGATGGATGCATGCATAATTGACTTTAGACGTGATTAACACTTCCACTTCCAAAAGCAATTGGAATTTACCCACAATGAAAGTAATGCCTCAGCAGGTGTGTTGTTTGTGAACCTTCAGGCAGCACACCATTTGATAGGACAAAGCAATGTCAATAAGAAACAGCAACCTGATACATCATCTTGAAAAAAGGCAGTTATGTAAATTATTAAGCGTACTCTTGCCAGTGTATAATTTGATGTTCTAGATAATGTTCTTACTACTTATTATTCATTCGACAATGCATGATAATAAGACTTCACTATTGTTTAATCCCTGGCTACGGCAATATTCAGGCACATTATTTGCTCTGACTTGAGATGTTTGAAGAAAAGCAGGGTTCAGGTATAGTGAGACCATAGTCCACAATTCACAGTACATATAATAAATATTCTGGGACCTTGAAAGGATATTAAGCAGCATGGTTTGTTTTACCTTTCTCTGCTAGCCACATGTTCTTCTTCTTATTATCCCTGCTGTCACTGTTTAAACACTTGGACACACCACTTGATTTCACTTACTTTCAGGTGGTGTGTGAAACACTGCAGACTGACACTAGTTCGTAGGTTAAACACAGCTTATTTCCTTCAGTCAGTTATTTCAGGATCATGTGTCTTAGCAGGTGTCAATATGGCATTTACGCTTCATTGGGAAAACAAAAGAATTTAACCGTGACCGTATTTTTAATGACAAATGCCATGTACAATTTGTCTGCACATTAGTATTGGAATTGGTAGTTTGACTTCATTGTTATGCTAAGACATATGCCTCAAACTTTGTTTTGGATTTAGCTTTTCTTTTTTTAGATTTTCCAGTTTAGTTACAACTCCAATTGCAATTAAGTTGGGACATTATGTAAAGCAAATAAAAACAGAATACAATGGTTTGCAATTCCTTTTCAATCCATATTCAGTCAAATATTCTATTTTAATATCTATTTGATATAATATTAAATATTGCAAATATTCACTTATTTTAAATTTGATGCCTACAACACCAAAGAAGTTGGACAGGGGCATGTTTATAACTCTGTTACATCATTTATTTTTAACAACACTCAATAAGTGTTTGGAAACTGCAGACACTAATTGTTGAAGCTTTGTAGGTGGAATTATTTCCTATTTGCTTGATGTACAACTTCAGTTGCATAACAGTCTGTGGTCTCTGTTGTCGTATTTCGCGCTTCATAATTTTGCAAGTAATATCATACTGCTTGGCACATATGACTAGACCTGTGCTCACAGAGTACAGTACCATCCTGCCTTGACAGTACCGTGTACAGTAAAAATCTAACATTAGATTAGACCTATGATTGATTTTCCAATTATATAAATACAGTAATTATTTCTCTGTCTAGTCAGAATAGTCTTTTTGGAAGGTTAGCAGCCAAAGAAACACTTTACTGGAAGGGGAACAGTGAAAAGTCTAAGGTATGGTAAAGCTCACAAAGACTGGAATAAAGATCAATGGAAAGCATATTATGGAGTAATAAATCCAAATGTGATACCTGGTGATAACAATCATCCATAGTGTGTTATATTGATCCATTATATAATTCCTAAACGAAAAGTCTAAATGTGGCCTAAGAATTTAGCACAGTACACTACCACCCTTTGAAATGTGAAATTTAACTGTGAGGTCATCCAGCTCATCTGCAAAAGCTGGATCTGGATGTTTCTTTTGCAAACATTTCTGAATTTGTGCCTGATGCCTGTTTCTCAGAGAGGAGGGAAAACTAGCTGTATGTAATTGTCACATTAATGCTGAAAAGAGTAAGCTACAGCAGCTGTAACCATTTAAAAAAGGCTCACTGCCAATTAATGATTATTTGAATATATATGCAATCTCAAGTGACACTTTCTTGATTGCTGTATAGAGTATTGCTATATGGAATAGCATTGAGTAGTGGTGCAGCACGCAGCCACGAACAGGTGGTTGATGGCCGGCTGATCAGGTGTCTAATTGGAAACAGGTGTTTGGGAGCCTCACTAATTAATAATTACTTACGCACGCAGTGAGACACGTGATGTGTCCGTGTGTGAAAGCGATCATTTAGAAGGACAACGCTGCCACGCTCCGTGTCTACATTGTATGTTTTGTCGTGTTTAATTTATGGCGCAAGTTAACGCGTGTCAGTGATGTTGTGACTGCGGCTGCGTGTGGCTCCGCCCCTTTAGGATATGCTCTGTAGTGTAGCGTAGTGCGCGCGCTCTTTAACGATAAGACCTCGAGCTGTTTGTACAGAGCGACGGTTGAACGGATCCTTGTTTGTGACGAAAGCGATTCCAGGGATTAGAACCGGCAACCCTACTTAAGGAGTTATGGTGGGGATTTCGGGCACTTTCCAATGTAAGTCCAATACACGGGTTTGTTTTTGTGTGTTGTTCGTTCCTCCTTTAGAACGCCGTCCGAGAAGCGACGTCTCGCATTTCATGATTGCTTAGTATTGTGTTATGACTTCTCATTATTACAACTGAATGTCTTATTGTTATGACTTGGTATCTCAATTACACAACATATCGTAATTATGACTTATTATTGCATATGTATTTGAATACACTGTATGGGCATGTTTGTCTATGTTTGTTGACACCCCAAAGCTTACATGCAAAACGTGCATATCACTATGAAGTTTGCTCTCATCTGTGCTGCCACAACAGCCTTGTACTTCTGGAAGGGCTTTCCACCAGATTTTGGAACACTTTTGCCTTTCTAGTGCATTTTCAAGGTGTCTGAAGGAGGTCATGGTTCTGTGCAAGCAGGCCAACAAAAACAGTGTCCTAAGGATTCCAGGGTCAACAGGACAGAATGTTAATGAACTGACTTGATGAACTGCAAACCTAGAAATGTGTCACTGGGATATTCGATACAACCTATTCTGCTGCAACAGTTAGTCTCTGGAGAACCCAAATGTATGTTTATATTATGAACGTGTGTTGGCTGAAAATGCAGAGCAAAATATTTAGAAGCGGTATCCACAAACTTTTGTCTATGCATTATACATGTACAAGATGTACAGCATGCATGCTCTTTTACATGCATGTACAGCTCGTCTATACAGTGCAATATACTGCTCATAAAAATTCTGGGATATTTCTGTTTTGTGTTGGTTTCTTTATCATAGCTGAGACGGTCTTCCATTGGGGATAACGTCTGTGCATACAAGTCATGATGTTGCCTCTTTATTATCTTTCTACAGTACTTTTACACACTAACAATGATTGTCAGTGATCATGCCATTGTTGAAAATGCATGCCTGCTATGTGTATTAAAACAAGCTGCATGGTTTAGGATTTTCTCCACAAATTAGTTAAACGTGCTTAGAACTGATGTTGCGTTCTTTTATAACGCTGCCAGTTTTCTGTGCAGTGAGTCAGCCTGCAGGTATTTGCATTTTGCACACAGAAATTAGGGGATTATGAAATCTGTAATATTTGTGAGCAGTGTACTTGTACAAAGTCCACATAAATGCCTTCTGCACAAGCTGATATAAGAACAAATTTTCTCTCTTGTTCTGCAGCATTGCAAAACTTTGTATGCTACAAAAGAATGGGGGGAAAAACGGTCTGCTAAGAGTCCCTGAATGTCGTAGTAATCAAATTCTAAGTAATAATTATGAGAAACTTTTTTTTTTTTTTTTTTTTTTTTTGGTTTTTTTTTAAGTAAATTCTACCGTTTTAAAAAAGTAAATGGTTCTTTATTGTCGTTCCCAGTACTAGTTGAAGAACCCTCTGAAGTATGTGTGTTTGCTTATTATATACTGCTCACAAAAATGAGGGGATATTTCATTATGGGATTTTTGAAGTATCCCCTAGTTTTTGTGAGCAGTATATTTTTAGATTTTTATAACAGTTTCCTCCACAGGAATGAACTTGGGAAGCCTATGTACAGGAAGTATCAAGTCCAGAATCATATTGTTGTTTGTACCTCAATGTGAACTACATAAAGTTTGTCATACACAGGTTGTGCCAGAGGTCACAGTTCAATGTGTCCTATTGGTTTCTCCACAGAAGCTAACCAAAGAGCCTGTGTTTCCCACAAATCTGGCATCATAAGCTGTTCCGTATGTCATCCGCTGGTTTCTCCCCATCTGTATACCAGGATGTCTGTTTGTCTGTAGGGTGCTACTTGCAGAATGAGTTAGACACCCCCACCACCACCCCTATCAAATACTGGAGGATTTGGAGTTAATCCACTTGATGAAGTTTCACACCATCTGGACCATAGTGCTGCTAAAGAACAGAGAGCTGCAGGAGGCCTTGCTGTTTGGCTGCGTCTGTCCATCTTGGTAAAGGTTGGTGCCAAGATCCCAGAGATGAGACAGGCTGTTGTTGAACCCTGTGGGTGTAGCCGAAGCACAAATAACAAGTGATACACTGATGGAGCTGATGATATTTGTACTGATAGCATTGACAGTTATTTCATGTTACAACTTGTGGGTTACTATAGCGACCTATTCAGACATGTTATAGGAGTATGTATGATGGGGTCTGAAAGTCTGAGACCACATCAGAAGAGCTTATTAACTAAGAATGGTTACATTACACATCTTATATTAGGCATAATGTTTGTGAAAAGTTGAATCTTTGTGTGTTCTACTTCTCGCTACAGTGACATTGTGCACTCGAGCTGGCATGGACTTTACAAGTTTGTGCAAATTCCATCCAGCAGTGCATACTGGATGGAATCTGGTACATACGAGTTAAGTATGCCATTTCAGATTCAGCTGTGGACTATACTGGTTTATTACCATTTGGAACAAACTATCCACACCTCACTATAATCCATAATTTGTGGGGCTTTAGCACAGCCCTTTATTCACAGCAAATTTAGGAAGGTGGTTTGTTTTTTTGGAACTTTCTGGGTCTTAGGTAGGTTGCATCCATAGATTTTTACTAATTTCTATTCTGGTGATGACTTGCATGTGAGGATGAGAAATGCAAAATCAAGGCATTTTAATGATTGTGTGAGCTTATTTGTTTTTAGCATTAATATTATGCATATTAAGTGATAGCAATAGTGCAGGAGACTTTCTAACTGGTGATCCTGACTTTGCATAACGTTATGTTTTGATATTCCATATAGTTCAAAATATAAAAACAGCTGAAAAACATTGGTAATTTGGTGTACTAATTGAGTCAAAACACTAGTATGTCATCTACATGAGCATAAATTGTAGTTTACATCCCATTCAAAATGTTTTTGTTCCTTTAACAAATTTATTTTTTGAGCTGAAAATCGATGTGTATTGCATTGTGTTGATTTTTCTTTTTGATCGGGGGGTGTTGCTGTTTAGTAATACGTGAAAGTTGTGTTGAATATTTTAAAAAGTGTTATCATAGTTGGTATGAAGAGGTTACTGACGGTTTAATTTAACCTTAGTTTCAAAGTTGGCAAATAAAAGTCACACATCTGTCAGTCTCCCTCACTTTCACATAGTCTTATTGGGAAGGGCAACAAAGCTACAGGGTTCCAGTCTATGTCCAGGATTTATCCGTGGATTTGAACAAATGTTCTCAGCAACAGCTGGTTCTTGTCTCCGAACCCCAGAACTCTAATTACAATACAGTAGTTTATTTTTGTAATACAAGCTAATGTACTGTAATTTTGGCATGGCAATGGTTCTCAATGGTAGTTAGCTTTCAGCTTCTTAGGCTTTTTTACCCTCTGCAAGGGTAACGCCCACTAAGGTTGCAATTATGTTTTAACACCACTAGAGGGCGGCATTGCACCTGCAGAAATTAATGGGTAACTTTGGAACAGACTTGTTCTTTAGTACTGAACCGCACAACTGTAGTAAACTGGGGCATTTTATTAGTTATGTCCCTGCTAATTGGCCCTTAATTTTTCCCTCCCTATATCTGAGGCAAACTGGTCATGTTCCACTTTGTATACAGTATTGCCTTTTCTTCAAATGATCCTCTGCTAGTTGTTGTATTGTTTTTGTGGACTGTGGTGGCCTAGTGGTTAAGGTACTGGACGGTTCAAATCCCACCTCTGCCACAGCTGGGTTAGATTGTAAAACTGTATTAATTATACATTGCTCTGGATAAGGGCGTCTGCTAAATGACATAAATATAAATGTGGCTGGTGTTGACTACACTATGCTGTAGAAGTGTGTGGCCACTTCAACAGTAGGTTATATATTAAATTTCTTTTTAGCAGTATGTGTGTGTGTGTGTGCGCGCGTGCATGTCAAGTCGGATTCCTTTCCTCTGACTTGTAGAAGGAAAATGCAGACAAAGAGGCCCTTCAGGTTTGAATTGGAATTGTAATTGATTTTGGCTCTAGCTGTTGGGGTGCTCTGGTGCTGGCAGCCTGGCCATTCGGTCGCGTGGGAGAATATGTGCAGAGTGAGACTGGAGTATGGATCTTTGTCTCCAGCATGAACAGCTGTAAGTGTTTAAGGAAACCCCAGGCCAGAAGACGCTTGGGATGTGTTCAGCTAGTGGTTTCCTTCTCCTATATAACCACCTCTGGCAACAATCAGGCTACCTAATTCCTGGTATACTTTTCAGTTTTTGAAAAATTATTTATCTTCTTATAGTGAGTGTTTCAATGTAGATCCAGTTCAACTTGATCTAGAATACGCAGGTTCTTTCTAATCCAAATGGTTCTATGAAACCACAGTATTGTAGTATAAATTGATTATTTCAGGAATGACTGCCCAATATGGTACGTTTCCTATTTTCTGCATAAGCGTGCAGATATGTTGTGGTTTTGTTTTTTTGGTCAATGATTGGAAAGTAAGACATTCTAATTAGAACCCAGGATTGGGTTACATATCTGCTGGCAAGAGTCCTAATGGCAGGGTTCAGATCTATATTAAAAGTTATTAAGGTTATACGGTTTTTTTTATTTAGAAGATTATAAATATTAAGGTCAAAAATATTTTGGAATAGAAGTGTTCCACTAAATTCACTTGATGGTTCATTTCCTTTCCATTTGATTTTTCTGAAACTGTACCAATTTTAAGTTCTTGAACGTTCAGATTGAAAATTCTAATTATGTAATGCATTATGCTAATGCTTGCCCCACTTAACATTGCAATCACACATATGGGCCTGGTTAGGTACAGCTATGCAAAACTTGCATGTTTGCATGATAAAGGATGCCAATTGCTTTAAGTCTTTGCTTGGCGACTGTGGATCTTCCTGGTACCATTTTGGAGGTATGCAGTATGTGCGTGTGTGTACGTGTGAGAGAGTGTGTAAGAACAGATTATCCACAAAGGGAAACGTGATGCGGTAATTGACATCAGCTCCACCAGATGTTTCTTATTGTGTGGCGCTGTGCGGACAGGCTGGAGAAGATGTGATCCAGATGTGCCGGCTCCCTCCTCTAGTGCTTTTTGCCCAGTATGTAGCTCTACTGGAGACGGGGGTTATTAGTGGGATCGGACCTCCTGGAGTCAGTCCTCTGGTTTGAGTTTAGAGCTGTGGATATAAGCCTCAAGATTAGAGTCGCCTGTTTTTAATGCTGATTGTTCCCTTATGTCTTCTGATCAAGACTTGATTGCATGCTGATGGCGCTAAACTGGTATTATTCTCTTATTGTGGAGTGAGGAGACTATAATCAAGTTGTTCCCAAGTCATAAACAGCATGCATTTTGATGACATGGATAGCATTAAATTGATACAGAGGGATATCTTAAGGACAACTATGATCATGATTAACATGGGACATGGTCCATCAAGCAACGTCAATACGATGTATTACTGGTCTGAACAGAGTTAAGACTGTTTCAGCGTATATTTTGTAAATGTTGAACGATCCCGAAATCAAGCCTATATTGCAGACTTGTGCACTGTGCTGTGTGTTGTAAGCATGTTGGAAAATTCTCAAAATATTTTCCAACAGTGTAGATGGTGGTAGGACTGACTATGATTCTTGTTCTTTTATTTAAATGTTACCATATCCCTAAGGAATGAGGTGTCAAATTGAATGTACTGAAGATATTCCAGAGTTGATGCTGTTTAGTTATATTTGAATGGTATTGCACACAATGTCTGCTACCAGTTTATTTAGCAGCTCACTTTCACTGGTAAAATTGAGCTTTGAAAAACATTGATCTAGAGCATGGGCCTGGGGCCAGTCGCCCCTTTTCTCTCCGGTTTTGTCTGCTTGGTGGAACAAAGCCACCAGTCAGTAGACCATCATAGGGGCAGTGCTCAAAAGTTTGTGAAAGAGGCTTATCACCACATTAAGCTTTTCTCTCATGCGCACACGCAGTCTCCTCTGCTTCAAACAAAGCATGATCTGGAATAGACTCCCACTTCTTTACTGTGGAGCCTGAGCTTTTCTTTAAACCCTTTCAATCACCTCTTTCTCTGCCCTATCATCTCTTACTCTTTCCTGCTGTCTGTCTCTCTCTCCCTCTCTTCCTCTCTCTCTGTAGTCTTGCTCTCTCCCTCCATGTCCCTCTGTTCCCCACCTTCAATTGGAAAGCCAGCTGTTCCATTGCTGTCAGTGGCCAATGGATTATTGAGGGGGAAAAAAATTCCCTTTGCTCTAGACTGTGAGAACTGTGTGTTGATAGTGTGGAAGCGTGTCTAAGTGTGTGTGTGTGTGTGTGTGTGTGTGTGTGTGTGTGTGTGTGTGTGTGTGTGTGTGTGTGTGTGTGTGT
>JAUZST010015337.1:0-10253 GCA_034779995.1 Parotocinclus haroldoi | reverse complement strand
AGGCATGGTCTGTAAATTAAATGATGCAGACCCTCAAATATTCCCTTTGAATTCCAGGTTGTGAGGTAACAAAATGTAAAAAATGTAAAGGGGGGTGAATACTTTCGCAAGGCACTGTAACTGACCTCTCTCCTAAGAATGTTGATGATGGTAAAGATGTCGGATGAAGATTGTCCTGATGTAGTTTTGACCCCGGAGATGATCATTAAGCATGGGAGACCATGAATGAAATGTCTGGAATGTATTCTAAGACCCTTACACTGCTTCTTTTTGGTGCTGGAAAAATGAATGGATTTGCAAACCACAGAACTGATGTGAATATTATATTAATATGCATTTTATAATAGACTACAACATTGTTATTAATGATTAAATATTACTATCAGATTTTTTATATACTTAAAAACAAAGTTACAAAAACATTACTATATTTTTAAGTGAAAACAACACAATTTTTACAGTGCATAAGAGTGTAGTTCTTTTTAGAGGTCTGTTAGTTGACTGTTGGAACTGTTAGTTGTGGTTTATTAAGTCATAATAAGCATGTGATATAATTTCATATAACATTTGTTTCTAAAAGTGTTGGATAAGCTATTTTGACTGCTTTGTATTTTGATTTAAGTAGGTCAATTATATATACATATATTGAATAACAGGCTGGATTAATGAACAGTGTGAGTCCCAATAATTATAAATGTGATACTGATTATGTTTAATAAATCACAAAAAAAACCCTTTTTTTGCCCATTTATGGTTTGTGAATTTGGTACCCAGGAATCAACTGAACACTGTAGTGATGTATAAATCATCACATCTATGGAAGAATTAAAAGTAATGTCGAAAGAATTAGTACACTTTGCCACGTGTCTTTGTGCTTTGTGTCATTGCAAACGTTTTTGAAATTGTTTTATCTTAAACATGACATGTAAGAAATATCATATTTATAATATTATAATTATAAAATTTATAATTTGTAAAATGTGGCATACACAACTTCAAGTAGATTCGATGTTCTCGTAAGTGCTGGCAAAAAGCAGCTCTGGGAAGAGCAAGTTGTGTTGTCAAAAGGCAATCAAGGCGGTTCTATATGAAATCCTCTTCGGAGTTAAGGGCAATCCCAGTATTTCTCCAAGCCACACAATTTTGTCTTTTGTCCAGTTTTTCTTTGTAAAGTAGAAATGGACTTTAAGGAGACAGTTAATTCACTGGCTGTCATTCTTCAGTGACTCTACAATTTACGAGAATTTCTGAATTCATCTGAATGGTTTTCTTTCCAAATTTACTTATTCCTCCCCAAGAAAGCGAACATTGTTTTTCACAGTTTTTGACACTGGAGCAGTAAAGTATTTGGCCTTTTCTTCAGCGGCCTCATTTGTCATTTTTCTTCTTGACTAAGAGGCTCTTTTTGTATAACTGTACATAAATCTTATAGTGTGTTCTCGCAAAGCTAATGTTTAACAATAACACACATTTACTGACTTCAGTGCAAGTTCGTATTGAAACCATTTTCATTATGCTTTCTAATTAAGAGTCTCGTAGATGAGATCATACCACACTCGTTATACTTACAAAAACGACAGCCATATACAGTGTGCCATCTATAGGCAAGTATATGTAAGGATATATTCTACAATAAAAAGCAACTTCTTAAAATGGGAATACTGTTCATGCCTTTAAGATACTGATTAATAGTACAACATGCTACTAGTTATTTGAAACATTACACCAGAAATAAGACTGAGATCAAGATTTCTGCTCATTTCTGAATATCTGTTATTTTCTTAGTCTATGTCCATTTACGGTTGGGATAAGAAATTGAATTAATTATTTATAAATGGTAGGTTTTTCTTACAATAAAGGACTGTTACTCTATAAGAGATATGTAAGTTACCTGGCCCAAAGTAAATAAAGTCATTTATAACACTCTGGAATATTATCCTCCTATTAATTTACAGTGATGCTCATATGTTGCCAGATGTTTTTAAAATGGTCAATCACCTTGCGCCAGAATAACTATTTATTATTATTATTATTATTATTATTATCATTATTATTATTATTATTATTATTATTATTATTATTATTATTAATAATTGTTTCAAGTTACCCAAGATCAATGTATATTAAATTCAAAAAGTAAATATAACCTATAAAAGAAATATTTGTTAGTATTTATCTACTTGCAATAAAATACAGTGGAAATAAACTGATACTTCTCGTATTTTATTTAATAAATTACATATTTTATTGCCTTGGTCTCATACATTGACTGGAAGTCTGTAAAACCATCTGCACATCAAATAGAGAATCGTGAACGCACCTTTTCGGTTACAGCCATTCGCTGATTCAAGATGAAAAATAAGAAGGAAACTTTAGCAAGACATTGCAAATAAAGAGCAAAACTAATCAGAGGTAGCCAACTTCAACCTCATCTGTTAGTGTTTATCTATACAACACAGGTGCTTTGGCTGTCAGTGTGGGGGGATGTTCACTCATAGCACATAGTACATGGCATGCTAGTTAAAACAGTTCATACAGGAAGCAGAATCTATTTATTTGAAAGTAACATTATAACTAAATGCAATATGCTTTAACGTCATTAATTCTTACCAGTTGGTAAAATCTAGATTCATCCATATTCTATCCAACTTTAATTTCAAAACTGTGACTGTTTTTCAAGTACACAGTGTTGGTCGGTGGTTGCACAGGTGGTTTCCATGGTGTTGCTAGGTGGTTGCTATGGTGTCAGTAAGGTATCCCAGGTGGGGGTTATGGTGTTGCTATGGTATCCCAGAGGTTGCTGTGGTGTTGCTAGGTGGTTGCTATAGTGTAATAGGTGGTTGCTTTGGTTTCCCACCTGAGTAGTATAGTGTTGCAAGGTGGTTACTATGGTACCCCAAGTGATTGATATGGTGTTGATAGGTGTTTGCTATAGTGTATCAGGTGGGAACCTTGGTTTTCTTTATGTGAGAACCATGGTGTTTCTAGGTGGTTACTATGATATCCCAGGTGATTAATGTGGTGTTGCCAGGTGGTTGCTATAGTATAGATATATAGATATCAGGTGGTTTATTTGTTTTCTCAGGTATTTACTATGGTGTTGCTAGGTGGTTGGTATAGTGTATCAGGTGGTTACTATGGTATCCTGGGTAATTACTATGATGGTACTAAGCAGTTACTATGATATCCCAGGTGATTATTATGGTGTTCCCAGGTGGTTGCTATGGTGTATCGGGTGGTTACTATGATATCCCAGGTGATTAATGTGGTGTTGTCAGGTGGTTGCTATAGTGTATCAGGTGGTTGCTTTGGTTTCCCAGGTATTTACTATGGTGTTGTTATGTGGTTGCTATGGTGTATCGGGTGGTTATTATGATATCTCAGGTGATTACTATGGCATTGCTACGTGGTTGCTGGGCAGTTGCTGTGATATTTTAGTTGGTAGTTATTGTGTATCAGGTTTTTGCTGTATTAGCACATGTGGGATTTTACTAGTGTATTTGTATCATTGTGATATGAGAAGGCTGCCAACATAAGGAATAACAAAGAAAAGGACTGTAGAACAAACTTTTTCACAGATTTGCTTTCTGATTGGTTAGCGGGAGTTTAGTCTAAAACCGAAACATCATAGCTGAACATAAAATCCACACATTTTGACAGCAAGTGATGAACAAAACATATTTAAGGTGCCTTCCAACCAGGCCGGTTGTCAAACAGGCACATAATAAGTAAAATAATAAGGAACTAAAATAGTGTCAGTAATGTGAAGTTGTTTTACCCATGTCACCTGACTTAATGTATGGATATTTTCAGAAAATACCTCTAAACCATCCAGTAGTCAAAGTGACACAAGTGGAAACACGCAGAAAAATGGCTTCACCAAGTTCACAGTATTACAAAAGAGGTGAGTAAGTAAATAATTTAGGAGCATATGCAAATCCATATGCAGTAGTTAACATTCATATTCAGACTTTTAGCAGATACTTTTATCCAGAGCAATATTTAAGCTGATGCACTATTACAATGTGTAATCCAAGCATTCATACTTCAGGGACTTTGCCCATAAACTGAACAGTGGCAGCTTGGTATTCTGTTCTCTAGTCCAGTCCATTAATTCGTTGCACCACCACTGTCCCAGTCCCAAGATATTTATTCTGTTTTGTCACATCATTTTTCATTTTTAAATATGATTTATTTAACCTACAATTAAAGTGAACCTGGAAAAAAAATGAAATGAACCCTCCACCGGAGGGTGGAGATTTTTTTTAGAATTTCCGAGAAATACCAAAAAACTTTTTTTTTGTATTCTTCAAATATGATCCGCGATACAAGCAATCAAAAAAGTCTGGCCTAATGTAATTGAACATAAAGTAATATTTATTCAAATATTGTGATGATGCTTCACGGACCATCCATAAAGGAGACACAAAGTTACCGGGTAGTTTGCAGTTGAGTGGAAATAAACATTAGTGAGTAAAAATAATAGCAGGATTCCAGAGGATCAGGTACCAAAAAAGCGCAAAAGTCTACCCCTAGGCCAAGCAGTATGTTCCCACAAAAGGGTTTCTTCTGGCTCTTACTCCCTCAGCTCCCTCTCAGCATGAGGTGAAACCTTACAGGCCAACCTCTCAATGTTGTTACCCCATCTCATCTTATAGGATAGACCACACCCTAACAAACTAACAAACAACTAACACACATTAAGACGTTTACAATTTCCTCCGGTATTCCATAATTAATGTGCACAACTATCACTCATACACTTAACAATTACATGTTAACCCTTCCATGGAGCTGACTGTGGGCCCTACGGCACACCTTATGGGGGAGCTTAGTCTGTGCTGCCTTCCTTTAACAAACCTACTACCCAAGACACAACAGGTAAATCTGAAGTCCCCCTTTACTTACACACACATACAGTGGTGATGGGCAACACCTCATCACAAATATCCTAAACTTGTTTACATCCTAATTTCTACAGATTTCTCTCATATTCTTATTGGATCTCATTCTTGAAATGTAAGCAGAACAAAATTTAAAAAATTGTTTGTAAAACACAAATGGTCACAGGTGCAGAAATGTACAGGTGATGTTGGGATTGGCCGTTGCAACATTCCAGAAGGAGATTGTAGTCATTGAGCCTGATCATCTTAAGCTCATGTATAGTATAGAACAACAGCTGGAAGGTAAACACACAAGCCATTACCTGCCCAAACATCATTGGGACTAACAACACATGCGGAAAATACTATTGCATAAATTAATAAGAATATCATTCAGTAGATTTTTGCTGTGTTCCTCAGTCCAAAGGCTTTGTTATGTGGCTGTCATTTGGTATTTGTGAGTGTGGTAATGGTATGTTAATTATACCCGAATGTGCATGAACACCCAATTATGAAGGAGTAATTTTCATTAACATACACATGCTCTGCTAATAAATTTAGTGTTTCTCAGTGTTCATGAAGCTGACAGAGAGTTTTTAAAGTATGAATTAACTCACTGTTTGCTTGTCTTTTTACATAGGTTTCATGAATGGGGCCCATTGTATGGTGTTAGACTTGGGCCATTTTTTCCAATGCAATATGACATTTGCATGGATAATTACAGCTATTGTGTAGTGATCATTAGGCATAACTAAACTGACATTATTTTGTACATTTCATAATATTTTTTTAACATTATGAAGTGGCATGGTGGATGATGTAAGTCTAAAGTACCTTTTGCGGTGCTTGATTACTTTATAATCCAGTGTCTCTAACCTGGTAGCCACCTTCCTCCACTTCGCTTTTTAAAGCGTCACCTGAGTGTCAGCCTACTGTGTGAGCAGACCTGGTGTGAGATGAAGCTTGTCTACGATTTTATAAATCCACAAAACCGCATAAAAAAGCAGCAGCAAACTGAGGTGAAGATTGGTGCAAGCATTCATCTAGCAAGAGGTAAAGACAGAAGCATTCAACCTTCTATTTTATTTAAGTTATAATGTATTAAAGCATGCAGTGTGGGCCAAAGGTCTGTGAGCGCTAGTAAAAAATTCTTATTTGTTATCTTGTGGAGAATGACTCAAATTGCTGCAGGATGATGACCCAAAACATACATATCTTTTAACAATATACCAAATACCAAGTGAATTTATGGGGGCACTTGAAGACAGAGAAAGCCACATTTTTATTCATATCAGAAGATGCTGTTCCAACATTCCAACTCGAGTGCATGCTGTCATTTCAGTAAAATAATGTTTAGGGTCTGATTTTTTAAATGATTCAGCTTTGTAAGTTTCAAGGTTGTTCTATAATAATGAATAATGTATTCATTTTAGGAAAATGCAAAACAGAAGCAAAACAGAACGTTTTCACTAGTGATGTCAGAGGCCCCACTCCATATACAGTGGTGCTTGAAAGTTTGTGAACCCTTTAGAATTTTCTGTATTTGTTCATAAATATGACAAAAAATATGACATTTCTGTCTTTCATCGGTGTGATCCATGAAGTATTTCGGCAGGATAGTGGAGTAGTTAGCCATTGCTTTCTCCACCCCTCCCCATTAATCTAGGCTAGGGACCGGCGTACAGCTGTTTCCAGTTACACATCTGGGTATTTGCATACACAAGTCAATGACAATTTAGAGACACCAGTTAACTTAACACACATGTCTTTGGACTGTGGGAGGAAACTGGAGTACCCGGAGTAAACGCACGCAGACACGGGGAGGACATGCAGACTCCAGTGAGTAAAGCGTTACAGTAATCCAGTCTCGAGGTTACAAATGCATGAACTAGTTTCTCAGCATCTTGAAAGGAAAGAATATTTAGAAGTTTAGCAATGTTACATAAATGAAAGAAAGCAATTCGTGTGATGTTGTTAATGTTAACGTCAAGGGAGAGATCTGAATCAAATGTAACACGTTTGTTTTTTCGTTAGTTTTTTACTATTGGGTTGCGTTACTGAATTGAATTGAAATGGCAGCCACGAGTTGGCCACGACTGTACGGTTAATCCAATCCAGTAAGATCACATGGACAAGCCAGAAGGCTATTGGAATAATGTTTTGTTGACAGATTAGTCCAAAACAGAACGTTTTGATTTAAATGAAAAAATATAGAAAGAAATTTAGAAAAATAAATCTAGAAAATTCAAAACGGTTCACAAACCTTCAATCACTACTGTATACTGCTTACAGAAATGAAATATCTCCTAATTCTTGTGAGCAGTTTATATTGTATATATCTCTGCACAGAGCTGGAGGTCCATGATGTTGTCCCGATTTCAATTCACACCAGAGAGGATTCTGTGGCTGTTACCATTACCAATATTTTACACATGATCCCATCATTAGAGGCAGGTATGTCAAAATCATAAAGATGTAAACAGCTTTTCAAAAATGGATATTCATTTATATTACTGTGTAATTCAAGTCAAGTAAACATTATGTTTGTTTCCTCATATTTATGCCGGTTTAGGGCAGTGTGTGCGCGAGTTTCCGGTGTTCGGAGAAGTAGAGGGAGTATATTTTAAGGGAGTCATTGATGAGTTAAGTTATAACCAGAAGGGGGAGCTCGTGTTGAAGGAACTGAAGACTCGCAGACAACACTCGCTGCCTGGCGCTGCCCAGTCCGTCGGTCACAGATTTCAGGTGTTCATTTCTTTCCTGTTAGGGGTAATGGGAAGGGTTACAGATTTGGTCTTATCTTAATCATGGCGTGTGTTATGTTTTATAGTAGTTTCAGAAGTGGGAATATGTTAGGGTAACAGGGCTGAGTGAAAACCTGGTGACGTGTATTTCAAACTAAATCATTATGAATTTCTTATTAAAAGAAAACATACTTAAGGCATTGATGTGATATGGAGTGACATAATGCAAAAAACACAAGATTTATGAAATATTGTTATTATTATATTTTATTGTAAACTGTAATGTCGGTGTTTTAGTAATGATGTAAACCATAAATTTGCAATTACAATACAGTTCTTACATTTAATTATGTTAAATATATATGCGTGTAATGTCTTGGGGATGGCAATAGCACCGATTAGGTAGAATGACTCATGTGCCTGTCCTACTGAAGGTAGTACTAATTTCACCTGTAACTATATAAAGTGGTTTACATTCATGTCTATGGTCTCTGGGCTCAATAATCTTTTATGTTGAATTGATCACATAACAGTGTCAGGTCCATCATATCATCCTATGTGTTACTTTATTTCCTTACACACGAACACAACACTGGATATACACAATATATATTCACCATACTGGATACATTACTGTATTTTCTATAATTATTCTGAATTTCCATAAATGATACATGCTGTGGCATTTGGGATGCTGTGTAAATTATAGTGTTCCACACGTGTTTTCCATGACATCTAGAAATCCTGTGGTTGTGGTATGCATTTGATATGGATAGGTTTCTTTAGAAGTGTGTTCTCATTAAGATACCACCTCAACTCAAAGCAAAACTAAAACAGACCTTTTTAATACTGCAAACCTTCATAGACAAGAGTTATGATCCTGCTGCAGTTTTCTTACATTACATATGTTTACATGTCTTTTTGTATGTGTTAGGTGAGCATGTACAAGGTTCTGTTTGACACACTGGTCAAAGGTGAAGTAACAAAAGATCACATCTTGAAGCACCTTAAACTGAGTGCATCCCAGATTCTTGGAGCTGCAGTCATAAGCCATGTAGCAAGAGTTGGGATAAAGGTGGCAACCTTCGGCGAGCTGGTGGATGCTTTTCTTCTTACTTTGTCCTGTTGTGATCTGCCTTGTGTGGACGTGCTCCAGCTAGAGTACCAACACCAGGGCTCTAACATCCACATTGGCACAGTGGAACACCTGCTCGATGAGTCCCAGCTGCGGGCAGACCTTCAGGGCTACTTGGAGTACTGGAAAGGCCAGAGAGAACCCAGAGGTGTGGATATAGAGGAGGCCTGGAAGTGCAGATCATGTGCATATGAGGGAATCTGTGAGTGGAGGAGGAACAGAATTCAAGACTTTCAACACCATTAAGAGAATCAACATGATGACCATAAACCTGCATCTGTGACATTCTGTTGTGAAATACTTGTTTATTCAGTTTTTATGTGTTATCAGTGAATTTTAATGTTTTTATATTAGTTAAAAAGCGCAAACTTAAACTTTAGGCTTTTTAATTTACATTTTAATGTGAATTATGTGCTGTAATTAAATATTTTTTTTGTACTTTTACCCATGTTAGTAATAGTTTGTTTTAGTGTGAGTTGCTTTAGGTAGATGTTTTAGGTATTAACCATTATCCAGTATATCATGATATATAAACTATTTATTTAATTAACTCATTATACATTATGTGGCTTTCATTAAACTATTGAAACATATCCAAATAATGGATAAATATTAATGGAAAAGTTCCTAAAAACTAAACACAAAATAAAAATGATGACAGTTGGAATGGTATTTGTTTGATACATGAGACAAATTTGATTTGCATAATGCAAACACTACTTGCCAATGAACTGAGGAGGACACTGGCGGAAGTTTAATGGAAGCTTTAGTTTGTCTCATAATAATCTGCAGTACATATGCAAATACTAAAGACTTTAAAAAGACTTTAAAGTTTCTATGTACAGAGAAAAAAACACACACAACCTCAAAACCTACTCATAATGGAAGTTCAGTGGCAGATGTTGGTCCAGTAATGAACCCTCTATGAAAACCATTTTTGTGTGACGTTTTGATGTGTTTTACAGTCAGAGGTGTTTAGAAATTTGTACTTTCAGAAAAAAACCTACTTGTATTGCTGTGTCTGAATTCTGAAGAAGGCTTAAGTAACCGGAAAAACATTTACTGCACTGCTAACTTGTCATGCTTGTTTTATTGTAAGATGTCAATTCACCAGTCCTGTCTGAAGATATTTACATCTATATGTCATGGTGGCTGACACAACAATCCAAAACAAAAAAATAAATCAACAACATGGCTTAAACAGGATATTCTGCATTCTGTAACATTTCAGTCCAGTTTTAAACAGCAGTACATCTAAAGAAGTTTTCTGGCAAGTCATCCCAACCATATGCACATACTGAAATAGCTTTTAATAGAGGCTTGGACTAAATACACTGCTTACAAAAATGAAATAGCCCCTAATTTTTGTGAGTAATATACAAACATAACTACACCAAAGCAAAATTTAGTGAACCCATATAAATGAATGACATATCACTGGTAAATTATATGGCAAAGATATGTGTTTGTAATGTTTTGTATATGTATATG
>JAUZST010015336.1:0-10253 GCA_034779995.1 Parotocinclus haroldoi | reverse complement strand
GTGTGTGTGTGTGTGTGTGTGTGTGTGTGTGTGTGTGTGTGTGTGTGTGTGTGTGTGTGTGTGTGTGTGTTACCTGTCTGGGACTGCAGGAGTTCTCTCCATCAATCTCCAGAAAGGATCTGTTTAGGTTCAGCCGTGTGCCACGTGGTGAGGATGCCGTACTCTCCAAATCACTTTCCAGAAGTGTCTAGAACACACGTACATCTGTGACGTTCCACAAATACATGTACATGTGGATAAACAGTACAATTACAGAACTTGGTTAGAAAATTCTCTTACCTCCTCTGCTGTCTCATCCTCGTCCTCCTCATCAGGACAATATTCTTCATCAGACGAGTCCTCCTCCTCCTCTAAATGAATGTCTACAAACTGGGGACCCTTCAAGCACAACCTTGCATTTATTCATGTGCTCTGATCGATTTCTTATCATTTTGTTATTGTTTCTTGTGATTCTTATTACCTGCACTTTGCTTGGATTCTTAATTGGTGAAATGTTCCAAGTGGGGATGACCTATAAAATAACGGCGGCAAATCCATAGTCTTTGTCTAAATACAGATCAGACAAATTTGGAACCACATTTGGACAAGAAAAAAAACCTACCACTCCTTTCTCCACCACCTCCTTCAGTTTAGAGCGAGTCATCTTAGGTTCCTGGGAAAGATCGAAGCAGCAGTGAGCGAACCAAATCCAAATCCAGAGACCTGCCAGAGCTTATGAAATACCACATAACTGGTTGAGAAACTCACAAACAGAGGAACAGGTTCAGTCTCATTGATGGCAGCTTTCATCATGGCCACAACATGCTCGTTGGTAATGACTTCCTGTAGGAATTAATAAAACAATGCTCTTAACCATAAAGTATTCACAACCTTCCCGTAACGCATGGTCAACTATATTGTTGACCAATGTAATTAGCACAGCAGTGAAATTTCTCACGTGTATGATACTGCGCACGTTGGCTGAGGTGAGGTTATGCTGTTTCGACTTGTTCTCCAGCTCCCTGTCGAGCTCTGGGTCGATCTCTACCTCTGAATGGATTTCCTCTTCATCCTCTTCATCTGCCTCCCCATGTGGCTGAGACTCGGTCTCACCCAGCTCTCGTTTCCTCTTTAGAGATGCTTTCGCTCTTTGTCGAGTGCAGCAATGTTCATTATCTGAGACAGAATTAAAAAGCTTGTAAGAACTATGAGCATCAGCTGTATGTCTGGAAATAAAGATGGTCTGTCTGCTTTAAAAAAATGGGACTAAACCGTTAAAAAAGCCAGAACAAACAAGACTAATTGAGATATCAAATGTGTGTACCGTATATATACACACATATATACAGTATAAGTACAGGGTGAGTCAAAAAGCCCCAGGACATGTCTTGTGCTGCATCACAGACATTTTGTAAAGGCTGCCAGAGGTCAAAGGTTGATAGAGGTCTTCGGATGATCACTATGTGACTTGTCATCCACAATCCCACAGCCCAAAAGTTCTGAACTGTGTGTTGATAACTTTTGAACCACAAGAGATATTGCAAATCTGACTTTGGCAAATCTGAGGGAATTCTGCTCTCCTTTGATATGTTCCATGACCACCTTCCCATTGGAAAAGCATGCCCTTGAACCAATAGGGTTTCTTTCAAAATGGCCCTTTCAACCATTACTTGCTGGGGTATTGAGAGCAGTCATTTTCCCTTTTATTTCTAAAAATAGAGAGTGTCCTGTGACTTTTGATTCACCCTGTCCATAACTGGCTTGATTCTAACTGTATGTTTTAGCAGATTACGCAATCATGTTAGAACCTACCAATCATAATTGTTAGAGCTTTCTCCATTTCATCTTCTGAAGATTGGCCACATTTCACATCTGTCAAACACAAAAGAACTCACATTTATAAGAAACACATTGGATCATCAAGAATCATGTCAAGAATGATGTAACTACAGGCAACAGCTTTAACAACAAGCAAGGAAAACATACATTATTAATTATATGGTATTACATATGTTAATATTCTATAAATATGTATCTAATATGAAGACAAAATACACCTAAGTCATATGAACTAGTTCCCACATATGATCCTGAGTGCTATTCATTCTTAATATGGTGTAAAATGAAGTCAACCCACCCTTTGCAGTTGTAACGGCTCAACCGAGCCCAAAACCTTTAAAAAAAAAAAACCCTCCACCAAACTTTACACTTTGGTTCATCCATCAGATTGCCAGACTGGAGAGTGTGATTTATCACTCCAGAGAATACTTCTCCACTGTCCTAGAGTCCAGTGGTGGTGTGCTTTACAGCACTGCATCAGACACTTTGCCTTGCACTTGGCCAGGGAAACACACAGGGTAGCACACTAAAATGCTCCAACACAACTATTTCAAAACATTGTTTAAAGAGCAAACATTTGTGGAGTATGCTAAGTTTTTGAGGTTCATTACAGAGAATAAAAAGCACCAGGAGCAGCAACAGTCAGACAGCAATTAAAGCAGCCCACACTGGCCAACACTCGCCCGTTTGACTGTCACAGTCAAGTAAGTATTTTGTATTTGTTCAGTAAAAACATGTTTTTGTCTAAGATAATTTTATTGTTCCTTTTTTCCAGATCACATAACCAATAGCACGCAGCCAGTCAATGTGATCGGTAACTCATAGGTGGATATAAATAAATACACACTTATATACACTGCTCACACAAATTAGGGGATATTTCAAAATGAATATGCAGCAATTGAAAAAAGAACCATTTGATTTTATTTCATTAAACAAGATCATTAGGGGAAAAAATTAAAAGTAAAAGAAATTTGCTTGATTACACAAATGAGATGCAAACTCAATTATGGGTTGAGTAGTAAGTGATATATTTATGGGGTGAACAGAAGCAGAAGGTGTATGATCACCCAATAGTGTCAAAACACACTAACAGTGATGGGACATGGACAGGATCCGATTCTTATGGGATCCTCTTCATATTAGTTTTGAAATCTCCCCGGATTTGTGTGTGTGTATATGTGTAAATGTACTACAGTGCCATTAGCTGAAGATACGTTTTGATCTTTGTTTATTGTTAATTATATAATGATTCCTTCCTTTCCTTTCGAACAGGGTTGCACAATCTTTTCTATAAGACTAGATATAATGGTGTTACCAGCTTTGTTCCTTGCTGCACGTCTTGATGGTGTGCTTTCCAAACTTTGGATATCTGTAGATGTCGAGGACAGTACAGGAGAGGATTCATGAGCTTTGTCTTCTTCATGGTCTTGGTTTTGGTTGTTTTTAGGTCGAGCAGCCGATGGTTTGCTCTGAGCTCGCCTTAATGCCACGCTCATCTCTACTTCTGCTCTACATGTTATAACGCCTTAAGTTTAACAACACTGCTCTGTTATCTGTAGTTAACTCTTACACCGTTAGGAAACATTTAATAAGGCGGTTATCGTAGAGGCACGTGATTAAACGCGTAATACTGAACCCCTCGAGCCTTGCTCAAAACAATAACAGTTCGCTTAGCTGCTTAGCTTAGCAGACTGGGATGCAACGTTAAGCTTCGCTAGACAAACAGCGCCTTTTCACACGGTTTCTTCGCCAACTAAATACATGCATACATATAATTTAAAATGAATTAAATTCATTACAAAGGCTTCAATATTTCCTGACGCTTTCATGAAACGCGCCTGTTGGTTTGGAACACCGGTATGCTGAACCCAAAAGAACACGTTATGTCCGGTTCGTACTGCGAGTCAAACTAAAAGTCCGGCAGCTTTCAGCTCCAACCGGAGCTTTGTCCCAAAACTGGTTACATACAGTCGTGACCAAAAGTTTTGAGAACGACACAAAGTTTTCACACCGTTTCTGATGACTCGTTTCTTAGTTTGTTGAACCGTTTGTCAGATGTTTATATGATATAATTAGGTGCAATTATAAGCATGTCATATTAACTTTTTTATTGACAAATTCATCCGATTTAAGCAAATATTGCATTGCAATTCGCCTCCGCATGCAGGACAGCATGCAGCTTCTGGGTAAAATCTGGAATGATGGCAACCAATTCCTGAGTAATCAGTGTTTATGTTTGTCCACCCTCTTTTTGATGATTCGATTGGACTGAGCTCTGGTGAGTATCCTGGCCATGGACCCAAAATGTCAATGTTTTATTCACCTGTGGTTATCACATGTGCTTCATGACATATCTCCAAACTGCCCCTGGATTGTTGGGAGAAGTTGCTCTTGGAGGCTGCTTTGATACAATTCCTTATTCATGACCGTATTTGTAGGCAGAATTTACTGGAGGGAACCCACTCCCCTGGATGAGAATCGCATATGAATGGTGTCAGGATGCTTCACTGTTGGCATGAAGCACGACTTAGTGCTCACCTTTTTTCCATATGTTCCAAACATCGGGGGGGCGCGCTTACAGAGAAGTGGCTTCTTTTCTGCTCTCCTCGACACCAAGCCCTCATCATCAGGAATGCAGTCATTTTAGTGATTATCATGGCAGATAATGAAAGATCACCTTTTTGTGAGCAGTGTAACTGCAATTCATCTGGTCACTCTTCACCACCATAACATATTGCCACCATAAAAACTGATGCAGCAACTTCAACGTTTCAAAACCAAAACTGGTGGCGTTATCAAAACGACTGCACTCTCTGCAAAAGTGTAAAACATCTACATCCAATTAAACTTTTATAGCATACTATACTTCTCAGTGCCTTCTACATCTGTAATGAGATGTAGGGGATAACTTCTACATTTACGAGTGTGTTCATAATATAAATAGTTTAAAATATTAGAAATTTCAAATGTAATTAATACAGTAGAGTATTATTCGGAATCTGTTTTCTACTCTCAGTTTAGCTGCATTTCTCAACCAGGTCCTAGGGCGTGGCTGTGGTGATGTGCTAATCACTCTCACCTGGAGCTCATATAATTGGTGTATTTAAAGGCTGAGCTCAGGGACTAAACTGTTTAGATAATCCTCTACTCTTATGCAGCACTTGTTTTATACTGATCGGAACAGGCTTGGTTTGTGCCAAATACGTCATAATGTTTGCTGTTGGTACAGATTTGGTCCATGCAGTGAGAAGCCCAGCAGCCAAGGTGAAGGCCTGGCAGAATGTGGCGCTAACACCAGGGAGGATACCCAGCTTTTTTGTTCCACCAAAACTGCAACTCAGCGTTTCTCCTCGATACAGGAAAGGCAAAGAAGATGATGAATACAGATTGCTGTCTACCAGTAGTCCAGAGGAACTTTCTCCAGCCTCCAAATCTCCAGGGAGGTCTGCACTGGGCTCTCCATGTTTACCTTCCAAGCTCCGTTTTACGCCAAAGTCTAAGCCTAGGCGTTGCAAGCAGGACGCATGTGACCCTTCTTTGCGTGCTGCGATGTCCCTTCAGCATGTGGACAAGGTCACTACTCCGTATGGTTTCCGTACGCTGGCAGCCAGCCCAACCGTAAGCCGAAGGGAGTCACTCTTCCATAAGAGAAGCAGATGCAGACAAGCAGTAGATTCTTCAAGTCCTGAAGCCTCACCTGTGCGTCAAGTGTTTCGTGACTCAACCAGGCCTGATATGGTACTCCCACGCACCAAGCCAAGTCTGGACTCTTACTGTTCTCCTCAGAAATCTGACAAAAAAGGGCTTCAGAAGATTTTAAGCAATCCTCGAGCTGCACTAAAGAGTCTAACTCCTGGCAGGAGAAAAAGCAACCCCAAACAGGTGCAGGATGTACTTTAGAAAGCTGTGTGGTGGGATGAGTGACTTTGGGTCAATTTTACCCTTTTTAAGAAATAAAGCATATTTTATACTTTAATGTGCCTGTGAAATTTGTTAAATGACCACAATGTTTGGGATCTTGTGCTGTGACTGGAATTGCCAAGCAATTGTCTCAAACTTGTATACATGAGGTGACTGGATTGCAAACAAACTACTCCTAAAATTAAACAGAAAACACTCCTATGGAGGGCTTAATATCTGACAATGTTTAAAATGCTTTTAAAGTCAAACTAACCCAAGGCTCAAGTAGCAGAGCACAGTCCTCACCTTGGCTCAAGTTATTTTCAGAACTGTTTTTTTAAGAGCCTGTTCCTTTGTGATTGAGCAACCACTTGTCACCCTCTCAGGCATTCACAGCAAGTCACATGTGAATCACTATAAACTCAAACATGCTGGAGACGGTTTACATACTCATGGCCAAATAACAGCCATAACCTGCTCAATTACCTCAGCTGCTACTGCTTAAAGCACAAAAACAACCATTTTTATTTCTTCCATGTACCTGAAGTCAGCAGTTTTGCCACAGGTGGAAAGTTACACCTTTTAGTAAGTTTTATTTCCAGTCCTGGGCTGCAATTCAGGCTGTAAAAGACCGCAGTCAAACTGTTTGCCCCCAAACCCTGGGTGTGTAAATATTGGTAGGCTATTTTGCATTAGTTATTCTACACTACACCGTATTACTTGACCAACCTGATTTACTGATCTGCATGTCCCACTCCACTATGGAATTTCTCTGCTACACCTGCACATTACTACACCAAGTTTGAACCATTTCTATGGAGAAAGATTTCAGTAATGCAGGTTCAGATACTACCCAGAAGCATTTACCTCAAATTAGGGGATAATTCTAAATTCGAATGATCTGGCTTGTGACACAGGAAGCTGGTTCATAATAAAAACACTGCAATATCTTATTTGCTTAAGTCTCCAGATACCCAAATGTATTTACGCTAGCCCCGAAAGTCTGTTTTATGCTTTTAAACATCACACAAAAAAAATTCCCCTGGCTTTTTATTAATATCATAATCCTTTTACATAGTTATGATCTTTTTTTTATGAAAATAGGTCAGTAGAAAGCAATTTACTTAAAAAGTCTGTCAACATGTCTCAAGTCCTCCATTTGTACAGTCCAATTTCTGCACCAGCGCAGTGCAAACATGGTAAAAATTCAACCAGGAGGAGCGTCTTCCTCCCCCTAAAATCCCAGATCCCGACATCCAATCAGGACAAAACGGGACTTGTAAGGGATGAAGCGAATGCCTGTTCGTCAATAAAACACGTCTGGGATTGGAGTACTGGTCGCTGTTGAGCGAGGAACCGTCGTCCTGTAAATCCACTCTGCCGTAGCTGGAAAGTTTCTTCCTGTAATCGCTCGATCAGAGGATTTAAAGAATACAGCTACATCAAGTACGACTCCTGTATGTCCGTCAGTCTGTGCCAGTCAGAGTAGGAAGGTTCCTGATGCTTCACCTCACCCTGAGTCTTAACCACACCCATGAACCCCAATCAGCCAAACACATTCAGGCTAAGAAATGATCAATGGTGCGTTTCGTTTCTTCCCGGCTCTAGCCAAGAGTCCCAGAAAGTCAGCGCCTCCCCTTTGAGTGGTAAGAACAGAGGATTGGTAGTTTGCTCTCCAGTCATGTTACGGCTGAACGGGTGTGGTCGTGGGGCTGTCGGGGTGGGGCAGGTGAAGATGGGTGTGTTCTCTCAGTCACTGTCCGAGCCCACTGCAGACGAGCCTTTTCTTTTCCTCTTGGGTGCTTTGGGTTTGGAGTCCTCTTCCTCCTGCAGATTAGACATGACCTGGTTTTGATTGATTTTAGAAAACACGTTGCAGCCTTAATGTTCATTTTAGAGATGCTCCGATCAATTGTCTGGTGACCAGAATCTTGTACTTTTTTTAGTGTGACTTTGCCGAAACTAACAACTCTCTCTCTAGCAATTGAAGAAGAATCCATTAAAAGAAAAGATGAACAAATGTTTCTGTATGCTGTCATTTAAAATTCACTGGCAGCCAAGAAAATCAGAATTGAACGATCATATGTTAAAAACAGAAATCAGCCACAAGAATAGCAATTGAGGCATCACCAATTTATTTGTTTGTTTTTTCTCCCAGGGTTACCTTATCCTGGTCCGGGGTTGCCAGGAGGGCTGAGATGGTCTACAAAGTCTAAACCAGAATTCACCTCATTCAGGGCTGGATAGATGGATAGCATGGTTGCAATTCAGGGAGTGTGAGCCAAGCCTCAACTCCTCAACGTGTGGCCAAGGGGTGTTCAAGGGCTAGCATATTACTTGCTTTGCCACTCATTTGTACAAGAGTTAATTTCCTGTTTTAACCCTGCTTTATCCTGGGCCACAGGCGTCTTGTCTGTCATATAACTGGACACATGCTTGGCCTGAACTGGGTGTCAGTCCACTACAGGGCAAAAGTTCCCCTTTGGCTCCCCTATTTAGTAATGGTCAATACCCCTCGTTGACTGTCCCCTCTACATGCCGGCCATTGTGCTAAAAGAATAGAGTCCAGGCCAGCGAGTCCGCCGTCTCCTTCTAGCATGCACCGAGGTTCACGCCACTTCTGCCATATCCATCTGGCACCTTGATCGACCAATGAGGACACCCTGTTTGACCTTCCTATTGTGTCTGAACTCTCAAAACTCACCGAGGCGCTACTGGAAGCGCTGTCTTCCTCATTGTTGGCGGGAGGGGCGGGGCCCTTACGGGAGCGAGGCGACGACGCTGGGGCTTTACGGCGCGATTTAGGAGGCTTGGTGGAGTCCTCATACTCTTCGGCCAAGGAGAAGAGATCGCTGAACCTGCCAAAAACAGACCGAGAAATCAAAGAGCTGGAGATGAGGTTAAAATAAATTCAGTGCAGCAAACAAGGATAAAAACTGAGTGGGAGGAAAGACTTGCCTCATCTTATGGGCTTCATCACAGCTGGCCTGGACGTGCTGGAGGGCCTGCAGGATGGGTGTCTGTGTGAAAACTGAAAAGCACACAAACATTATTCTATAAATAGAGACAAATGATCCGTTCAATAGGGGAATGCAAAAGGCCTTCGGTATGGATGAGAGGAGAATAAAAGACTCACAGTTATTCTTGGTGTTGTTCAGGCTCAGTCTCAGACAGTCCAAGTGTTCCAGCATCTGCTCCAGGGTCAGCTGAGCCAATTTACTGCTGGAGCTTCTTAAACTGCAGTAGAAAACAAGATTATCAGTACAGCTTCTGTAAGAAAAGCAATGGTTTAGGACTAATCAAGAAGGCAAAGCTTTAAGACTAAGGGGTTTTAGAAGCATCAGGACTGATCCCCTTAGAAGGTCACCTCTGGCGCTTGCGAGGCATGTTGTTATTCTTGATGAGCAGGGCTTTAATGTGCTCGGCCAGCTGGTCGTCGTGTTTGGCCGCCCAGTGTCGCAGGATGCTGGTGGTGAACTGGTCTTCTGGGTGACATGGCCGACTCAGCACCATTTTCACCATCTCCTCACTGGGACTACACATTTACACAAACACAAAGTTAGTGCTTACATGCAAAGCCTGACCTGCAAAATAGTATGAGCAATAAAAAAAAAAAAAATTAAAACACACACACACACACACACACACACACACACACACACACACACACACACACACACACACGTTTCAATCTTGATTACTTTTTGCTTAACTACACTGCTCACAAAATGTAGGGGACATTTTAAAAAAGAATATAAAAAAAACAAGTATTTGATTTTATTTCACTAAATGAATGAGATACAAACTCAATTATGGTGATTGAGTAGTAAGTGATATATTCATGTGGGTGAACAGGAGCAAGTTAAACTGGACCAGAGTGCCCCCACACTGACTGTTCAGTGAGGTGTATGGTAACCAAAGAGTGCATGGACAGGATCAGATGAGCCAGCAGTTCTTGTGGGATCCTCTTCGTGAAATCTCCCCTCATTTTTGTGAGCAGTGTATTTAACTCCCTTTCAAGAAATAATCCAGGCACTGGGGAGGCTCAGTGGCAATTTGCTGAAAGGGGCCTTTTGGATAAGTTGAGATACAATAGTAGTGTTTGAGGCAGTGTTTGAGGGAGAGGAACCAGTCCGGGGGAAACTCCTCAACTGTGTTCTGGGTATGTTTGCATACATTTTGGGATAGGCTCTTTTCATAATGGCATAAGCCCAAGGTGCTTCAGTGAATGAAGTAAAAAATGTATAATTATCCTCTCTGAACTACGGCAACTTAGGAACGTACCTCTCCCTGCGTAGTTGCAGCAGCAGGCAAGATAAAGCTTCAGGATGCTCTAGAGATCGAGAAAGAGAGAATACATGTTTATAAGTTAATAACACATTAAGTTCAATTAAGTAATAGACACCTTGCCTAATTTATTTACCACAATAACAATGGAGTTACACTGAGCTCTCTCTCTCTCTCTCTCTCTCTCTAATATATATATATATATATATATATATATATATATATATATATATATATATACACAC
>JAUZST010015335.1:0-10253 GCA_034779995.1 Parotocinclus haroldoi | reverse complement strand
GAGAAGTAGAGAAGAGAAAGAAGGAGATGAGGTTAGAAGTAGTTAGTTTGTTAGAGGTGTTAGGAGAGTAGGTGCTCCTTGAAGAGCACCTACTCATTATCTGATCTTAAAAGGCCAATCCCAAATTGAGCAAGCCTAGGGAAAGAAAAAATTCCTTGAATGTAGAAGGAAGAAACATTGGCAGGACAAAGAATCAAAAAAAGGACCTAACCTCCTTGGGTGGCCTAGATGTTAATTCAAATAGTTAAGTTTGTAGTAATAGTAAAATTAATTAAATAATGTAAAATATTTGAGATATTGAGTCCTCAATGGAAAGTCCTTGGAGGCACATCGTCTCCTGATAACTGAATGATAGAGGGAGTGACTGCACCCTGGTGGGACTGGTTTCTGTTGATGAAGACCAGTGATGCTGAGGTGGAGGAACATCTATCATTTATCCAAAAGCAACTGTTGAGCCATATTGAGCAGTTAGAAATTAAGGGCTTAAGGGCCCAACAATGGCAGCTCGAAGCAAGTTTGAAGTGGTATGACCTACATAGTGTACATCCACAAAAGCAGGTTGTGAAAAATGGGACAGGACCTCTTAAGCCTTGCTCAAAGAACAACATTTTGGGCTTGGATTTGCGTCTAGAGGAGTCACAAGGGGAGTAGAATTAGCACTAATTTAGAACAGAGTCTAAAAAAATCACCTAATTACCTATAGGTCCAGCCATAACCTGAAGTGCAACGTTGTCACGTGTTTCTTGTAGAAATGCGGGACAGGGACTGGCAACTTACCTCAACTCGATCCACCGGTCAAACAGGTGGTGGTGACCAATGGCAAACTCCTGCACCAGTCGGACAGCACTTTACCCAACATTGTCAAACAGCTGGTGCAGACTGTCCAGCAGAGCCAGGTAAGAGAATAAGCCCTGTGTTTCGAGCTGGTGTTTGCTTAAAATGTTTTTGGTCTAATGCAGTGGTTCCCAAAGTGAAGTGCAGGGCATGGAGGTATTGCAAAGGGATGCTGTTACTCAGTGAAAGTTTAAGATACGTAATGCAGGTCACTTAATAATGGAAATGGAACGTAAAGGAATTTGACACTTTGTTATCTCCATTAAGCAGTTGCAGTTTTATGTGAATCCCAATAAATAAATTCCAGTGGAGTTTGAAGCAAAAGATGTTCATGTGGACTGTGGTGGTCTAGTGGGTAAGACACTGGACTATAGACCAGAAGGTCTGCCACAGTTGGGTCCCTGAGCAAGGCCCTTAACCCCTTAACAAATTATTAGTCGCACTGGATAAGGACGTCTGCTAAATGACATAAATGTAAATGTGTGTCAGAGCGAGGTTTCGAAAACATTCTCATCTACTAAAGGGGGGCACTGCTGCAGAAAAGGTTTGGGGAACACTGTACAGGTCAGCCATTTGTTTCAGAGGACTTTGAGAATGAATGCCTCCATCTTTCACAAGACCGGGTTTATTGACGTTACAGCACTACGTTGAAAGGCTGTTAGTGACCTTTAATAATGTGCAGGAGGAGCGGGAGAGGCCGAGGCCCCAGTTTCCTGCTCGTTTTGGCTCAGGAGTGGACAACATCTCAGAGTCTTTAACCAGGAGCATCATCAACAAGTTCGAAAAGATCAGGACTTATGAGGGACAAAGACTGCCCATGACGCCTACAGGTCAGTGGTATAAAAGATGAATTAGTAATGTTGTGCATGTTTTCAACTAGCAAATCTGAGACCAGTGGGAATAATTTTACGACAGGTCCTCAGATGTTGGAGTTACAGTACAGGTATGCGTTGCTTAGTGTACATTCTGCTCGTTATATGATCTGAACGTTGTCTGAACAACAGATCTTAAGTGTCGGTGAACTGAAATAGTGCTGGTCTGTGCTGGTCTTGTGGGTGTCCTGACTATTAGAGAACAAAATAAAGGGGACAAAGAAAGGATGTAGAGAAACAGATGGATTACAGTCTGTAATTACTACAAAGTTCTTCTATATGGTAAGCAGATCTGATAAACTGGGCAATTAATGTAGAACATTAAGTAGGTTGAATGTAAAACTTAAAACAAATGTGTAGGCCTAATGTTAAAGTACTCTCAGTCTCAAGAAAACAACGGTCTTGGTATCACCTCAGTCTTGACCTCCTTTGGACATGGTCTTGTCTTGACCTCTGGGTAAGGTGGACTTGTTGTTGAGACCAGCATCTGTCTGAGGTAACATTAATTATAATCATTTTCATTGTTACGGAATATGAACAATCACTTCAAACAGAATAAATAAACCCTTTCTCTACATGCCTAAATAAAATAGGAAAACCTAGTTACCGCTCTTTTCGTTCAATAAATGAACAATTTTGCATAGTCTTCTGATAAATTACTGATTTTACTGAGTTTACTGAATCAGTAAACTGATTATTACCATAATTTGCTTAGAAAATATTAGGCTATATATAATGATGCAAAGTGGATTACAAACCAGTTAAATCCCTTTCATTTTCTTATTTTAGATGGAAAAAAATATTATTTTGGTCTTGATCTTAGCTCGTCTCAGCCATTCCTGGTCTTGGTTTTGACTAAAAATCTTGGTCTTGACTCGGACTTTAGTCCAAATGAGTTCAAACTCAGCTTAACTATCTTAAGAATACACCTACTTTGTCAGGACAGCTTGTTGGTGCACCAAGAGTAGACCACAATTTGCTTCAGGATACATTTCACATAACCTTAAAAGAACGTGGACGTGGTAGAATGTATGTGCACCAAATAATTTTTTAGCTCACTGTATTAGGTTGAGTTATTTATATTTACATTTCCTCCTGGCTAACAGCGGCACTGAAGCACTTTCAGAGCCAGCTCACTGAGTATGAACATGAGGAGATTATGGACTACGCAGAGATCTGGTATTTGGGATTAGACACCAAGAAGATCCATGGGTGCCAGGGATCTGCACATAATTCAGGCTATGATGACGAACACGGTAGCTACCTCAAGGTAAGGTCATTGAGCATTCAGTTTGAAAATAGGTCGAGGTTATTCCCAGGCATGTGATTTTATGTACAGTGCATAACTTCGCAGTCCACTGGCTAGACATTTGAAAAGTTCACCCAGGCAACCAGACAAAGCAAAACAGTTGATGAAGCTTTACTTGTTTCCCTGTTCTTATGGGCTGGGTTGTCATTTCCACTTTACACAATCAGTCTTCACGTCTGTCACTTATACAGACTGCTGGTGGGTCGGAGTTGCCAGGAAATCAAACTATAAATCAAAATGGTCAGAATGCAGCTTGGAAATGGAGTGACGTCAATTCTCTGTACGGCACTGGACTGTGCACAAGCAGATTTGAAAGTTCTGCAGCCAGTGCTATCATGCTGTTACTGGTGGGCCCCGTACTTCCATAATCGGGTCTATAAGCAAGCCTCATTACACTCAGCTGTATGCATTTGAACTTGTGGGAACATTAAGTGTATGTTGATCTGAACACGGGAAAATCATACCGCTCGAATTTTTTTTCAATCACGGGATTCAAATCTCAGTTATAGAAAACAAATCAATATAAATGTTTGACACTGTTCACTTAAATTCTAAAATACGTACCTTTCCGGCCTTGTACATAACCTAAGTGTATACATGGCATTAAATAAACAAACAAACAATCGGAACGTAGCCATCCTATGTAGGGAACTTTATGACCATTTAGTCCTCACAACTATACAACTAGTTTAACACTAAAATGGTGACAAAGTTTCTCGTTAGGTAAAAAGCCCACTCTCCGGCCCTGCTGTGAAGTCTTTAGTGTCTATTATCTTGGTAATTCCACACCGGTTGCCACATCCACAGAATGTTTTGCTGAATCTCCCTGCTGAATCTAATCCCGCTTTAAAGAGTTTGTATGTTAAGAATGTACGCATGATTTCTATCAAAACGCAGCATATGCACAATTTCTACTAACACACAATACAGGTAATGGGAGGACAGAACAAATGCAAAAATGTACATTAGTGTGAAAAATGATTACATGTCTGTGTTTGTTTATACATCGTTATTAGTGTATAGATAAGAATGCAGAATTGTGCGAAAGTTTAACGCCACCATTGAATTTGTTGGTTTAGCAATGGTATAATGACCATTGCTATATGTATCGTATATAAACAATATATAACATGTTGATGGCAGGACCCAAAACTCGGATTTGTCACTCCTGTTTTCCGCTGATCTTTATTCCAGTCTTTGTAATCCTTTTACACAAATGTTTCTTGGCTGCTACCCTTTCAAACAGACCGTTCCTGATCGAGCTTCGAACTATAGAACAGTCAGCTTGGCTATTGCTTGAGTGTAAGGGGAGGTCACACGAAAAAAAATGTTTTCTGATTTCTTTGTTTGTTTCAGGAACTAATACCACATGCATGTTCTGTATTCTCTGGTTGTATTATAAAAAGAGACTGAGTAACATAATAGCATTGCTTGAACAATGGTATATCTAAGCTAATGGTGGCCTAAGACTTTTGCACAGAAATGTACATCCTGCCACAACCTTTTTAATAGTATTATTATTATCATTAATATTATTTTTACTCGCTATTATATGTTTGCTTCCTATTAATTAAAATATTTATTCGAATTGGAATAATGAATATAAAAACGACTGTGAGCATAGTACAGACAATGAAGATAATGACAGGACAAAACAAATACATACATCTTTATATGTGTAAAACAATTTGATCTGTGCGTTCAATTTTTTGTGAAGCAAGCATGATCCTTTCAGCTATGCAGATCAGTCTAAGAAAATGAATAATACACACATAATAAAATGCTGCATTACATGCAGTCTCATTTATCCAGTATGTCCTCAGTATAGGCCATGTCTTGATTGTACTCCGAAGCATCGACACACTGAACACTCCATAATTGAGTTTTGTGGCAACCGAGCAGTACTAATTGACATACTGACCTCCGACTGTGTATGACAGGACGCACTGGGAAATTGCATTACAAAACAGGATGTGCCAGACCCTCATGTGAACCCACTTATAAATGCTCTGTCACACCGACACTTTCACCATGTGCCCTCTGCATTATTTACGAGCGTAGGTCTGATGTCCTACACTTCCAGTGTACAAACTGACCGTGTTGTCTCCCCAATCGAGTTGAAGGTTGAAGGTTGAAGGTGTAACACAACTTTGTACACACTGTGGTGACAATGAATAAGCTGGGTGTGAAAATACAGTGAAACCTCTGATTTCGAGCTTAATTTGTTCCAGAAGGGCGTTCAAACTGCGATTCGTTCAAATTCGGTATCCAGTCTCCATATAAGAAGTCATTTAGCACCTGTAAACTGATATTAAATACTTATACATGTTATAATATAATATACATAATATTCCTATGATCACGCCCTAGTTCTTCTTCATCTTCTGGGTATTATGGTGATACCTGGCATACCAGAGACAAGTAGACTTATATAATACACATATAAATAAAAGAAAGGTATAACAATATAATGTACATAATATGTCTGTGAACGCACCTGGTTCTTCTTCTGCTTCTGCGTTATCGTCACTTGGACTGTTTTACATGCATCTTCTTTGGAGGATCGCATCATCGAGTGCTTTATTTAGGGTCAGAATCTTGTTTGAAATTTGGGAGGCCCTTTCCTTCCCTTTTGGAGTTGAGCGATATGAGGACGCCCAGATCATTTTATTTTTTACCCCTTACAACTGGTATGATCTAATAAGCCCATCAGATTTTGCTTCCTCTGTCAAGCTGTCAGCGCTGGCAGTTTGATGGAGGTGGAATTTGAACCCTGGACCACCTGGTTCATAGTCCAGTACATTTAAGCCACCGCAAATTGACCTTTATCGTAGAACAATTTGCCCAACTGTCCGATCCATGCTTCTAAAGCTTCCCGACTGGTAAACCAGTCCAAAATGCTGCTCCTGCTTTAACAATAGCCGAATTTACTTGGAGGAGACAGATGTCCAAAACTTGCTAGTGTTTACCAGGGACAGAGGTGCAAATTAGTAATAATTGAACTGACAGGTGAAAAAAAGGCAATATGATGCAGGGTGAGCACATAGCTGCAAAAGGGACTGTGGTAGCCTAGCGTTTAAGGTGCTGGACTCTGGACCGGAAGGTTGGGTCCTTGAGCAAGACCCTTAACTTACCACTGCTTGGATTGTATCAATTGTGAGACGCTCTGGATAAGGCCGTCTGCTAAATGCCATAAATGTAAAAGTCTTAGGCCACCTTTGGATTAGATACACCATTGTTTTAGCAATGGTATAATCACCATGTATAATTCCTTCTCAGTCTGTTTATTTAGAATGCAACCAGAAAACAGGGAATTTGTATGCAGCATTTTAAAACCAGAAAAAATAGCTACTATCGTCTACAGTGACATATGTTTAGTGTGACCTTCCCATAAACTTGAGCAATAGCTGCATCTGGCAGCTTCATCAGGATGTTAAGTTGACCCTTCTACAGTCCAAAGACGCTTATTCAGGAACGGTACAACAGATTGGAGTGAAGAAAAGTGAAAAAGTGTGTTACGGAGTGACGGATGTTTAAAACAAATGTTTAAATAGTTGGATCCAGTCACTGATAATATGCAATATAAAATAATATAAGACTTTTGCACAGCTCTGTATGTCTGTCTGTTCTGCTTGTCACACAAAGTCTTCTTGCCAGATGAAGACTGAAATAGCCATGCGCTGGATATCCATAACTGAGACTTGACTCTGCTTCCATATACGATTTTGTGCACAGGTCATTCGTGACCACATTGCCTATCGCTATGAGGTCCTGGAAGTGATCGGGAAGGGTTCCTTTGGACAGGTCCTCAAATGCCTGGATCACAAGACCAACGAGATGGTGGCCATCAAGATCATCCGCAACAAGAAAAGGTATTCTAAACCTGCAGCTCTTATTCTTTCCTCCCCAAAATCCGTTAGTCAAGAGTTAAAACGCTGCCTTATAATGATTTGCAAATCACACAACATCGCTGGCACACCCTAAGCCTCAGCGTGACAGCTTTGCCGGCTTTTATTTAAGTTGAATTCCCAGCCATAACCAGCGGATCTGTTTGTGACTGGCCCACAAGTCACAGTGACACCCTTGAGAGGTGTTAAAAGGCACCTGGCCCTATCAGTTTACCCATCCTCGCTCAGGCAAAGTACTACTCATCAATCAGCGTCACACCCCTTCAACTAATGCGAATGCCAGCAGGTTTACAGCCTTTCAATAATGCAATAAACAAACTGAGACCATAGGGCCTGTTCCAGTTTCGCCGTGTGCGTTTGAATTTAAGGCTTTGAATAAGAAAGGCACACTGGAGTGGTACGCATAAGAGATTGTTTAAATATTTCCAAACCTGGGTGAAAGTAGGTCGGAACGGTCCAATACCGTATTCCGGTGAAAGATTCGCTGACGGTATGCCATACCTAAAAAAGGCAGAGCAGCTGCCACTTTCAAGACGAGTCACAGCCAGACTTTCAGCAAGAAAATGACTAATCCACTAACGTCGCCTCCTTATCAGTTGTTACATTGTTTTGAATTGCTTCTGAACCGTCAGAAGTGTTTTGATCCATGCTAGCCACAGCCCAGCTGCCATTCAGTACCACAAATGAATGTTAGCGCCAGCTTCCTGTGCTTCCTGTGTTCTGGGGTTTTGGCAGGCAAGCGATTGTTGCAAAGGCTCCCAAATAAAATGTTTAGTACATCACCTTGATTTGATTTTTGATATTTTGTTATGTTCCAACAGCTATGGAGTGAGATCACTGCCTTTTATAAACCAAGCAAACCATAAACATCAGCGTGGCAAACACAGGGTTGCCAGATTCCATAGGAGAATTAAGCATGCAGGTCTAGGGAAACAAGCCCTAAAGTATAATAGGTTGCCTAGTAAAATGTGAGGGACTGACAACTTAATTAGTTAAAATGAAACAATAATAATATAATATGTATAATATATATATATATATATTTTTTTTTCTTTTTCTTTTTCTTTTTTTTTTTGAACAAAACCAACTTGCAGGGATATTGCAGAAAGAAACAGGATCAGGGATCTCCAAATAAGCAACTACACTTTAGAAACAAGCCCTAAATCCTGCAACATGTCCCTACAAATATTTTCAGTGACATTATAGAAAAAATAGTAATTTGGAATTTGTTGAAGAAAACACAAAATGAATAATTTTTAAACTTTTAAAACTCTGTGATGCTGAAACTAAAAAGTACAGAATGTCAAGGGCTTCAAATGTAATTTTTTCAGCAATGCGTGACGCTGCGGGGAGATATCCAAACCACATACCACATACATACCCGTGTATTAAACGTGTGTTGTGCTCGGGAAACACGCCTGGTAAGCATCATTTCATATGTATCATGTATCTATCTAGGGGGGTTGAGTCCCTTTTTGAGTTCTGGTCCACCCAGGTTTTTCCTTTCCACTGTTTCCCTATGGTTGCTCACTTAGGGCTGTGAGCTTAGATTGTTGTAAAGCTGCTTTGAGACAAAGCGCTTTTGTGAAAAGGGATACAGAAATACATTTACCTTGTCTAGACTTGACTTGATTGGGTGAATACAGACAGACTGTATGATGGCAAACTGGACTGTATGAATACGGACGGTGCCAGGAGTGAATTGCAAATGCAAGACCCCAAACCATAACCCCACTCGGTAACGACAGACTTCACCAGATTCTGGATTTGTAGGGTGACTTTCTAGTGTGGCTCAGTAAATACAGCCCTGGTTCCCAGTGCTGAGATTATGGTTCATACTTCCGCCTCTGGTGAGATGATCTGCCATGTGACGTTGGCCAGGTAGGGGTACTCTGTCAGTACGTATGCATGTAGCCTGCTATTACATCCGATCAAGTGATACTATTATAGAATGTCCCGGCAGCACGGTAGCGTATGCGGTTAGCACATTGACCTCACAGCTCCAGAGATCCCCAGTTTGATCCCGACCTTGAACTGCGTCAGAATGGAGTTCACATGTCCTCCCTGCGTCTATGTGGGCTCACTCTCTGTACTCCAGTTTCCTCCCATATTGAAAAGCCATTGATGCTGATACAAAGTGAATTAATACAAAAATAGTTATAGGATGTGTACTGGCAGTAATGTATCTAACACAAATATGGTGGCTGTTTGTTTTTTTTTAGATTTCATCAGCAGGCACTGGTCGAGCTGAAGATCCTGGATGCTCTGAGGAGGAGAGACCGGGATAACTGCCACAACGTCATCCACATGAAGGAGTATTTCTATTTCCGAAACCACCTCTGCATTTCCTTCGAGCTGCTTGGGTGAGAGCACCGCCTGCACAGCGAGGAAAGCTTAACTGACACGAATTTATGAATGCCGAATCAATAGAAGCTAATGCAGTTAGATGAGCCATTATCCATTTCCTGTTATTCCTGTAATTCAAAGGGCCAGGAGAGGCCGTGAGACAGACAGAGTGGGAGTGTGTTGTTGAGAATGGGAGAGTGCATTTTTATCTCAGCCAGGAAAGTAGGCTGACCTTCACCAGGGTTGTGTGGGCAAATGTACCCTTTGTTTGTTGTATAATGGTCTAGTGCAAAAATGCCAGCGTATTTATACTTGCGGTCGAATTTTATGGAATAACGATTACGCAACCCTCCCAGTATAGAGATGGCATAACCTGGGTTTCTATTGGAACACTAGATTAGATTTCCTGGTGGAAGTACAACGGTGTTTGAAATGTGGCAGTGTGGGTTTGTGTCCCAATACTTTTAGCCCATATCGGGTTTGTATCACAGTGCTTTAGGCCACATGTTCGTTTGTGTCTTTAAACCTTTGGCCAAGTGTGGGTTTGTGTCTCAGTACTTTTGGCCACGTTTGCTTGTGCCTCAATAATTAAATTCTACAAATTGCAGTTCTAACAGCCTTCTGGAACCAATTAATTTTGATTTCTGAGGCGCAAAGGGAGAAACATCTTAAACAGTAGAATGTTAATACACACATTTTTGTCGTCAACGTCGATGTTAAATGAACGGGTGTATGGGAAATCTTGGAAATTGTACGCAATATTGGTGCACTAATGCATCCCATATAGCCTTCCTGACTACAGTATATCACGTCTGCATGTCCTCCCCGTGTCTGCGTGGGTTTACTCCGGGTACTCTGGAGTGTTAGGTTAATTGATTACTCCAAATTGGCATTGACTCGTGTGTGTGTGTGTGTGTGTGTGTGTGTGTGTGTGTGTGTGTGTGTGTGTGTGTGTGTGTGTGTGTAGATCACTATTTCTGATAT
>JAUZST010015334.1:0-10253 GCA_034779995.1 Parotocinclus haroldoi | reverse complement strand
CACTGTCGCCCTGGGCTTGCTCAACTTGGGATTGGCCTTTTAAGATAATATAATATTGTAAAGCTGCTTTGAGACAATGCTCTGTTGTAAAAAGCGCTATACAAATAAAACTGAATTGAATTGAAGTATGTTAGAATTGGAACAAGCTTCTTTACTTGATGGTTCCTGTAAGTAATAGAATACTATTATAATCCTGGTTGAGTCATAAGCTGTGAAAGCTTTTAGATCCTCATACACAGACACTCTCTTTCCACTTTATGTACTCCCACACAAAGCTTCAGCTCACCACTGCCACAGAGCTGCATTATTCACCCAGTCTGTTTGCCTCTTAAGATTACAGATGCCTTACCCATCTCTCCAGCGGCTTTTATGTCAATGTTATCGTAGCCACTGCCAATTCGGATGATGATGCGTAGGGCTTTGAACTTTTCCAGGTCTTCTCTGGTCAGTGTGATAGTGTGGTACATCAGTGCACCTACTGCCTCGTTTAGTACCTGCCAACAAACCAGAATATTTTGATCATCTACAGGAAAAGGAGCAGCTGCAACCGCAGCTTACATTCTTTACAAGACAGATTGAGATCCTGTCCTCTTACGTCCATGTGTCACAGTCCCAGAATCGTTTGTCAACCCACATTTGGCCTCAACTCTTCTCACCCTGACTACACAACACTGGAGTTGTAAACTGTATACTGGAGCTGTCAAAGTTAACATGTGATTTATATTATACTTTGAAATAAATAAAAATCATTTGATTGATTTTAGTATTTGGCAGTATCAATAAGTTCGACAAATTGGCTACTGTGTTCTTTTCTCTCAGCTGAAATCACAATTATCACATTTAAACTGAAGAGCAGCATGGGGGAGGCCTTTTCCATCACACCATATATTATAAGCCTGTATTTCCTTTTACTTTTGAACTAAATGCTTGCATACAGATTGTGTTTGTAGAGATTTAACTCTTCTGCTTTACGCATATTATTTACAAAGAGCTAGGGTAGCTAGGTAGTTCCAGAAGAGGGAGATCCATCTGACGCCAGTAGTTTAATTCATTTACCTTGGTCTTCAAATAGTTAAATGGTTGGATTAGGTGCTTCTAGTGCTTGATTGGAATGAAAATTGCCACCAAAACAGTGGGATAGTGTAGACCAATAGTAAGTGAGGACTACGCAAAAAGAGCTGCTTACTTCATACCCACTGACCAGGTGAAAAAACTTCTAATTAAAGTGTTCCAACATTAAATGTAAATACGCTTCCAACTGCATATATTCAACACATTTAGAAGACACACTAATGTATTACTTAAAATTAAAACAGCAATACTGCACCTCCATTTTGCCATTAATGAGGATTAAAAAACAATAAATACATGCAATTATCTGATAGGTTTCATATTTTTTAACAACTGTGAACCCAGTGAGAAAGCAGCCTAATCTTCAATAAACTGTACTAATAAACAGTTTTTCATTTACATTTTTGTCCTCCAGACCACTGACATAACCACAACCAATGGTCTTTTCCAGACAGGTTCACCTTGGTGAAATCTATCTAGGTAAAACAAAATGAACCTTCATTAGAAACTAAATTCCTCTCATTTCTCAGGGTCCTACTAAAGGACTAAATGCTAAATACTATTTAGCATTTAAATTAGCATTGATTTCACGTCACCGTTTCTAAAATGAATCTCTTTATAAATACAAAAAGGAAATTCTCTTGGCACAAGTGTCTATTAAATCTAATCGACAGAAAATTAAAATTTACATAAAAGATACAATTATATATGAAGATCTAAAAATATTTGGAGATTGGGTTGCAGGTGCGCATATTTTAAAGGGTTCACAACAGATGTAGGTCAGCCAATCAGATTTTAGTGTTTAATCTTATTTATGATCACAGAGTTTGGCTTTTTCAAATAATGGAAAAAAAAACTCAAGTTTGGTATTTGTGAATTTTGTAAAACGTATAAAAAAATACTACACCTAAGCTTCTGTTCAGATACTGTGGTGGAATGTTGTTCTATGCTGCTCAAATTAGGGGACATTTCATTAGGTAAATAGTCATTCATTTTTGTGAGCAGGATAGAACAGCACTATGCAAACAGAAGCTTATGTGTAATATTTTTAAATACACATTGCAAAATTCCCAAATGTCAAAAAATGTCGAAATTAACAGTAGGGGACTCTAAATTAAAAGCATGGACCGCTCAGTGTTTTTAAACCTGATCTGATGAGACACGTATTGAAAGTCAAAACTAAGCAAGTTCTTCACAAACTGTCTACCACACAGCCAGAGAGGAGAAAAACCGCAGCCTGGTTTTAACAGCATGTTAAAATGAGTTAACGAGCAGGTAGGGACGACGTTATATTTGTGAAAGAATTATTAATTAACAAATGTTATTAATGGTGCATTTATTAAATTAAATGAACTGTGTCCCAGTTTAATAAAATCATAAATCACTCAAAGCTGTATGTTACAGTAATGATATGATGCATAAGGGGGTTATGGAAACTGCTGTGCATTGTGGCTAACCACACCAATTCAATTGATAAAAGCAGGGTAACACATGGCATCTCATATGGCTTATTGTTTTGTTATATAATAGGTGTAATGACCCGACCTGTCCTCCCAGTCAGAGTTAAATATGCGTATATAATAGTATACACAAGTATGATTGTACACCTTCTCATGAATCTCCTGTGTAGACTGAGCGTCACAGAACGCCACGGTTGCCAGATCTTTTAGAATAGGCATCTCTACAGTGCAGTCTCGCCCATCCAGTAGGGCAACCAGTGGCCGAGGATGCATCGGCCCGTTCATGATCTGAGGTCTTATACCTGCACACAGAGAGAAAGTGAAAGAGACGTTCATGTACTTGTAAACAGTGGAGAGACACTTTGCATTTACCAGTCTGAGAGAAACAGAATGAGAACCACAGACACACTTTGCATTACGTTCCAGCTCGGCTTGTGAAGCCGGTCGTCATGGAGATTACAGGATTTGAGCAGGATTATGAATATATTTCATTTAAGAGCATCTGGGAGCGTGATTACTATTGTCAACAGCCTCTCTCTGTCTAGTCAGGATTCACCTACAGCGCTATTATTTAAAAAGTAACACTCATGAAATGAGCTCTGTGCCTGGTTTCTGTATTGAAGATAACATATATTTCAGACTGGTATTCAAATTAATGTGACTTGACACAAAACACAGCAATACCGCTGACACTGGCAAAGTGGCCAAACAAAAGCCTCTAATCAGTCAAATAGGCAACAGGTTTGCAAAAAAAGCACCTAAAATACCACCAGATTGTGAGCAATTAGATTCTATGGTCTGATGACACCAAGATTTATTTTAAATCAAGACTTTTCGGCCTTAATTCTAAGCTTCATGTCTGGATGAAAACAGTGATGATCACCTTATGAACATGAACCGATTCTGATAACAGATAACAGTAAGGCACACTTGCAGACCGCACAGAACAGAACCACAAACACAACCACACTTAAAAAACACACTGCTTTCACGAACATACTTGAATTTAACGTACTTGAATACTTATTTTAGTAAAATGCAAATTAATTTTAAAAATCATAAAATATGATCTCCTGGATTTTTTAAGATTCTGTCGCACGGTTGAAGTGTACCTATGATAAAAAAAATTACAGACCTCTCTATTCTTTTCAGGTGGGAAAACTTGCTAAATTAGCAGTGTATCATAAGTGTATCATCACTTATTTTCCCCACTGTACAGACCATTTACAGTATGAATGATGAAAACAAGCAGTGTAGAAAGAAATCATAAGTATATACGTATAATAAGTAACTTGTAATAAAAAGACAATAATAAGACAACTCAATATGCATCACCAACCGAATCTGCCGAGTTACCACTTTGCATGTGTATCTGTACAACCACAATTCTAATGAAGTTGGGACGTTGTGTAAAACATAAATAAAAACAGAATATGATGATCTGTAAATCATTTTCAACTAATTCAATTGAATACACTACAAAGACAATATATTTAAAGTTCAAACAGATAAACTTTGTTTTTTGCAAACACAGTCGAATCTGGTTAATGGGACCACATCGGGACACAGTCGTTTTGTTCGTAATAACCGGCTGGTCCAATTAAACAAACATGTCCTATGTTACAAGACGGGATGTGCTATAATTTATGTAACATATGAAATGTTTATTAAACCTATATTTTGTGATTTACACGTATAGCGTACAAACAAGAACTACTGTTACTTACCAACTTTATTCATTGAAAAACAAATTTGCAACCAAGTTTTTTGAATCGAGCTACAACACAATGTATAGATACTCAGCATGCGAAGCATAATACTGTAAAAACAAGTTCTTACTAAATTCCAGTTAACGTTTGGTGGGCGTGGTCACCTCCCGCTGGTTTTGCTCTTGTCAACACAGCTTTTCGGATTTCCTGACCTTTGATAAAAACATAAATTCTCATGGGGATCCCAAAAATCCTCCCATATCTCGATGACCTGCTTTGCATCCGCTCTAAGTGGTGACTTGTGGTTTATTTTTCTTATTCACTCTCACATTCTTTGGTCCAATTAAGCAAAATTTTGACATTACACGTATATAATAGGATTTGTTTCGGTACTTTAGGATTTGGTCCGAATAAGCGGCTGGTCCCATTAACCAGTGGTCCAATTAACCGAATTCAACTGTATTCACTAATTTGGAATTTGATGCTTGCAACACATTATAATAAAGTTAGTTAAAATTGAGGAATGCTCATACAACACCTGTCTAGAACATTCCACAGGTGAACAGGTTAACTGGAAACAGAGCAACTGCATGAGCAAAAGGTCCAACAGTTTAAAAACAGTTTTTCTTCAAGCAGTTGAAAGGTATTCAGGGATTTCATCATCTACAGTCCATAATATAATCAAAAGATTCAGAGAATCTGAAGAAAAATCTCTGCAAGTAACAAGGTTGAAAACGAACACTGAATGCCTGTGACCTTCGATCCCTCAGGTCCCCTTGAAATTAAAAAACAACATAATTCTATAATAGATATATGTCAGTGAACACAGTTCATCATTCCATCTACAAGTGCAAGTTAAAACTGTATCATCCAAAGTGAAAGTCATATATCAACAACACCCAGAAACACCACTGGCTTCTCTGGGCTTGAGCTCATCTGACAAAGTGGTTCTGACGAGTCCACATTTCAAATTGTTTTTGGAAATCCTGTACTTCGTCTCCTCCAGACCAAAGAGAAAAAAGACTGTCCAGATTGTTATCAGCGCAAAGTTTAAAAGTGAGCATCTCTGATGGTATGGGGATAGGTTAGTGCCCATGGCATGGGTAACTTGCACATATGTGAAGCCACCATTAATGATTAAAGGTACATACAGGTTTTGGAACAACATATGCTGCCACCCAAGCAACATGTTTTTCCCGGGCTATCTCAACAAGACAATGTCAAGCAACTGAACTGAATTCTGAAAGTGTTATAACAGTGTGGCTGTAAAATAGTGTGGGTACTAGACTGGCCTGCCTGCAGTCCAGACCTGTCTCTCATTGAAAATGTGTAGCGCATTATGAAGTGCAAAATACGATAAAGAAGATCCCAGAGTGTTGAGCAACTGAAGTTGTACGTAAAACAAGAAGGAGAGAGAATTCCACTTACAGAGCTTCAACAATTAGTGTTCTCAGTTCTCAAACAGTTATTGAGTGTTGCTAAAAGGAAAGGTGATGTAACACAGTGGTAAACAAGCTCCTGTCCCAACATCAAATTCAAAATAAGTGAATATTAGCAAAAACAACAAAGTTTATCCATTTGAACATTAAATATATTGTCTTTGTAGTGCATTCAATTGAATGTGGGTTGAAAAGGATTTGCAAATCATCATATTCTGTTTTATTTACGTTTTACACAATGTCCCGACTTAATTGTAATTGGGGTTGAATATATATGATATCTACGATCACACAAAGTGTTCGAGCATTTTAGACCTAACAAAGTGGTGCTTGGTAATTGTTACAAATAGGAAATGGCTACTGCTATGTACAAACATTTGAAGCCACAGTATCTGGGTGCTGTTGTCAACAAAGCAGCAATACAGCACTACAAGTTTGTTTACCTTTCATCCTCACCCAAGCTTGATATATTATAATTGTTAACAAATGGATAATTCCTCTGTCAATAATAGACACTTAAAATTGATTTTCTAAATGTTTTCCCAACACCTCCATGTTTAAAATTTAATTTCTGCACAGCTGACTTTATGACAAAGTAATGTTACACCATGCGACAACAATGTGAATATTGTCACGGTCTGTAAATCATTTCCATTATTTTTTCCTTGCTCCGCACTGATGCAAAAACAAATTTGAAAATGATTATCTGAACCGCATTTTACTCCAGAGATGAAATAAACCCATGACATAACCATTATAACGTGAAAAAATATACATTGTCAAGTTCAGGAAAAGGTTTGCTATGACATACAGTGATTAAATTAACCTAGGTGTCAGAGCAATCTGTTTGAACATTGTGGACCAATAATTTTATGATCAGGCATTTGAAAAATGTGACATAAAGGAGATATTTCAAAATGAATATGAAGTGATTAATAAAAGAAGCATTTGATTTTATTTCATTAAATAATATAATCAGAAAAGCAAATGAAAATTCAAAGAAGGTTGTTTGATTACGCAAATGAGATGCAAACTCAATTATCGTGATTGAGTAACGAGTGATATATTCCTGGGGGTGAACAGATACATGTTAAACTGGATGAGAGTATCACACACTGTTCAGTAGAGTGTATGGTCACCCAATACTGCCGAAACACACTGACAGTGATGGGGCATGGACAGGATCAGATTGTCCCGCAGTTCTTGTGGTATCCTCTACATATTCATTTTGAAATATCCTCTCATTTTTGTAGGCAGTGCATTATCATCATAAAACAGTAGTGACCTGGAAATGAGAGTAATCTAAAACAAGCCACCATTATTATCATCATGATGAGGCAAAGCAGTATGGATTATTCCTTTTACTTGAAAAGCTCTTACTTTAATTTTATTTTGGAGCAATTTTATTCTGGATTATAAAACAGAGTTTACCAGTTAAGACTTGGTAATTTGTTGTTGTGTAAATGCCCTACACAGTGCAAATTATCATAAAACTGTTTGTTTCTAAGAGACTTTGACTGAACAAAATATTGAAATATTAACTAGACAAATTATTTGAGTAAATAAATTCTCACATTAATACAAATAATCTACAGAATAAGCGACAATTGAACTGATTAACTAATTATGATCAATTATTAACTAATTGGCAAAAAAAAGTTAGATTGCTAGATCACTAGAAATGTATTTAAGTTAGGTGCAGCCTTAGCAGACAGAAGCTCATTGTTCAAGGGGTGATGTGTGTTTCTTCATAACTATAAAGACACTAGGAGTACTGTTACTGTGGCCTGAAAACCATGATACATAGTGAACTGCATCTCCACTATACCTTTTTATCCCCATGCTCCAATAATATTTAATCTTGTTTTTGGCCATAAGAAGTCTCAGCCTTTCCTGGTCTTGACTACAGCACGATCAAACAGTGCCTGATGCCACCCAATAGTACAATCTCATAACTCCATAATAATATATGTTGTTCTTAATAGTCTTATGAACAAGACTGGTGTATAGCAGCATATTAAGATAGTTGTTACAGACACTACAAAAAGCATGAGAGAGTAACAGTATGAGTGTCATGTAATCTAATAGAATCTAGAATCACTATTCACAAATCACACTCAAAGGTCTGTCAAAACAAAAGGAAATGAACAAAAGTTTCCATACGAAAATACACTGGTGTGTGTGTGTGTGCCCTTGATATGAAAGAATGTGTGTATGTATAAGTTCGGGGTCGGGGAACTTGCATTAGTGACTGTAATGACTCTAACGCTTAAGAAGGTACAGATAAAGTGAGCGAGTGACAGAGATAGTGCATGCAATAGAGAGAGAGAAAGAATATTGGCAGCAAAGTGTCTTCACCTTACTGTAGCTCCAGGTTACCTAGCAACCTAATCTCTCAGTGTATGCCAGTGGATGTCCTGGGAGGGAGTGCGCACTTATACAGCAACAACACACACAGCCAATATATTATATCAGTGTGTGAAGAGGAGTCAATATATATGAATTTTAGATACAGTGCCAGACCAGACTGTGGGTTGGGGGCGGAGGAGGGAGCGAGAGAATGCACTAGAGAGAGAAGCAACAAATGTGTAAAGTATGGAAAGAATGAAGGGTAAATGACAAATACACATTCATATTTACACCTGCTAACAAAGTAAACCAGACCAGCAGATGCAATAAAAATCCTAAGCTACAAGCCAACTTAAAATACAATGGCCAACAAATCATCAGAAAAAAACATTTGTTATGTGTCATCCACGATAGCATGGGCATTCTGAGTGGCCCGCAGTAATGCAGCTCCATTCTCAGCAGCATGCAATTAACCGTCTGTTGTGTCGCATTCCTCCCATAATCAGATGGCATAGCTTTCGCTGCCATCATGCATCGATAAGCCATGGATGTCCAGCACCCTGATTCGAGTTTGGGATTGGCCCCTCATCAGCTCACTGCTGGTCGGAACTCAACACTGTTGAACATTAGCACAAGCTTGACAATTTTTCAGATTCCTTTATTAAAGCTCTTTATTAGAGGCCTTTATTAAATACACTTATGTCCTTATGTCTACCAATTCTTACTGCATCCAAACACATCAAGTACTGCTTAATATTTCTCTGGCCTTGACATGGAGAGGTGATTAGAGGTAACACGATTTTTCTTGCAAGCTTTATGAGTGGTCAGAATATTTTGGCTCATCTGTGTATGCTCAGCACTTGCTTAATCAATATAAATACAAAAGAATTGTCAAATAAATGAAAATGAACTTTGCTTTCATGGCACAAATCATGGAAGGAAAGTGAGGCAATAATAATGTCTTGGAGTCTAAACATAAACGTTTTGCATAGCCTACACGTTACTCTAGTTTGTTGTACATCTGAAATTTTGTACCAAAACCACCTCCACACTACTGAAGTCGCTCCCCTTTTTGGAACAAACTCCGCCACTGCAGAACCACTTTCCACCATGTCTGTTGCTCCGCCCATGAGTCACTAACTGGGCGTACGCCATACTCTGTGTAAATGCATTATGTCATTATGTAAACATGTCAGAATATCACGAGATAGATGTTGAATATTGTTTTAAAAACAATACCAGTGTTATTGCGAACGATACGATATGACACAACCCTAATCGCATTCACATCATTAACTTTATCTGCTTAATCCTAAACAGGGTCACGAAAGAGCTGGTGCCTAGCCAACAGCACAGGCCACAAGGCCAGAACAACCCCAGACAAGGTCCCAGTCTATCATAGGGCACACTCACTTACACACTCATACTCAAACACCAGGGCCACTTTAGCATAATCAATGAATCTAAAGCACATCTTTGGACTGTGGGAGGACACCGGAGTACCTGGAGTAAACCCACGCAGACAAGAGGAGGATGTGCAGACTTCACACAGAAAGGACCCAGACCGCTACATCTAGGACTGAACACAGGACCTGTGAGGCAACAGTGCTACCCACCAAGCCACCGGGGCACCCCAAATGATCATTTTAATTATCATGTAAATTATAATTTTATGTTTAATTAGCTGTGAATTTGAAAGAAATGAACAATCAGCAAATACAGGTCTAGTCTGTTAAAATGATTTCACGATTACAGTCGCATATGACTGTGTAGAATGAGAACACTGATTCATATGGATTCGATTTTTAACTGTATTTTTAGAAAAGTAATAGGTCACATTTTCTCTGGCCACAGTTGAAATTTATTTTACATTCACACTCACTTTACATACTAATAATTTTACTTGGATCAGGATGTATGAATTTCTCAAGGTTGAAAACAGATGAGGGGCACTGGTTTGAGTCCCCATGAAGCCTGTGCATTCTGACATATCGATAACCACCATAAAAATACCCTATTATCAAGCAATGGCAAATAGACTTCCAAATGATCCTACACTTAGCAGCCACTTGACTGGGTGTGCATGTATGTGTGTAGCTTCAAAATAGTTAAACACATAAAAAAATAACATGTCACAATGTATATATCTTTCTCTCTCACACACACACACACACACACACACACACACACACACACACACACACACACACACACACACACACACA
>JAUZST010015333.1:0-10253 GCA_034779995.1 Parotocinclus haroldoi | reverse complement strand
ATTGTTGTCTACACATTATGAACTGTTTTAATTACAAGCTAAGTTAAACTTTTAAACTGTCAGTCTTTCTTTAGCTTTTATTTTGTGGCATATTGGCTTATTTTATTTGGAATTGTTTGTCCATATTTGTATTTAGTTTGTTTATAATTTTGCTGTCATTATTTGCTGTTGATTTGAAATTGTTGAGCTACTGTTGTATAGAGATAAATACAATGTTTATGCAGCTGTATATATAGGGTGGTTGGGGGGTTACTATACAGTGTGTTAAATTACAGATTACTGGTTACCGTTACCTATCATAATGTAATTAATAGGTTACACTTCTATAGCGCCTTTCACAGAACAAGTTTACATATAGAAAAAAACATTAAACACTGCCAGAAGTGGAAGAAGAGGAAAAGTAAAGCGAGTACAGATGAGTCTTTGATTGTAACCAAATCCAATTGATTACTATCTTAAAGTAATGTAATCTGATTACTATACTTTACTATTGTATTACTCGTCTTTGTAAAACCATATATTAAAATAAATACAATTAATTTTAAAATCTTAAAATGCTCTGATTGCATTCTAGCTAAATTATTTCCAAGTGATTTTAGACACACATTGGGGAAAAATCTTAGACTACGAATACCATGGATACCGTGTTAATGTAAAATAGTTTATGTTGGTTTATGCTGGTTTGGTTTGGTGGTGATGTTGGTGTATGCTTCTATTAGCACAGTGGGATGCATCTTCACACGAGCAATTTTTTGCCTCCTAGTTCAAACAAAAATACTCACTTCCAACATGGGCATCCTAAATAAAACACTCAATGGTGCGATCTTTCAAACATGTAAAGTCCAGTATGCACCAATATGGTATGCCAATGGCCATAAAACACAAAGGAAGAAGAAGAAAAACTGCACTGAGCTCACAAGCATATTCTTATCCTATTATCTACATTATGTCATATGATATTATATAAATTATATATTATATTTTATTTTATATTACGTATATGTATATTAGTCTACAGGTGAGATTTCAATCAGCCCTCAGTCTCAGCACCACTATCCCAGTGATAAGAAAACTGCATTTGCCTTAATGGCTATAAATTTACGCCTTATTTTCACTTATTTATGTATTTATTGATTCTTATTATTGTATTACATTTATTTGCTTTCTTTTACATAATTGCATCCCAGCCTTATTTGTGCCCTTAATCAATGATTACATACAAAAATAGGGGTATAACAATCATTTGGGGGTTGGGAATGTTTTAATTCTATTTACATTAATTCTTATAAGTACAATTGATTTAGATTTTGAACAAAATTGAAACTGCTTTCTAGGACCAATTAAGTTTGAATTCTAGTGCATCATTTATCACAGCAACATGTAAGCATATATGTATATTTACAAATGCTTATATGTAAGTATATGTTGCTGCTGATAAGATTTTATTTAGAATATTTTTAGAGAACTTTACAATACAAACGTTTTTTGCATAATCTAAAATATTCAGCAGCGTTTTACAGTGCCAATTAGATTTATTTAAAAAACTAAAAAACATCAAAATAGCATTTTTGAAATTGTTCTCGCGCATCGGAAACAACATTTTGCTTATAATTTATTGTGATAAATAATACCAGTACTAAAATTTTGGTACCAGTACTTAGTACTAAAATATTACCCAGCAACACACCTGGACACTCTTTTAGCAACAGAAAGGAAGGTTTTCTGTATCCAGGAGTAATTCAATGAGCTAACATTGCTTCTGTTATCCAGCTTGTCTACACTGATTCAATGGCAACATGGCTTCAGATGTTTCTTTATATTTGATTTGCATATCTTTTTGCATATCTTCATTTGGTGGTGAAAAAGTATCTACAGCTGGAAGGCATAATTTACACTGTAGAATTATGTTATTTTTCTTTTCACTTTTAAAATTAAGGTTATGTTGAAATGTCCATTCAGGAAAAGTATTTTACGGTAATGCAGTTGTTAGCACTTTTGCCTCCTAGCTCTGCCTGTGTGGAGTTTGCGTGTCCTCCCTGTTTCCGCATGGGTTTTCTCTGGGTACTCTGGTTTCCGTCCACATTACAAAGATGTGTTATAGGTTAGTTGGTGTTCCCAAAGTGCCATTCTGTGTGAGTTTGTGACCAATGGATAGGCTAGGGTTGTTCTGACTGCTCTGACTAGGATTAAGACTAAATTAAAGCATTTTACCTGCATGGGATGCTGGGATTCTTCACAGGGAGGCGCTGTTGGCACTCAACTAGTGACCGCAAAAACTATGTTTATTTATAAGTCTCTAAAAACGTCACTGCCTGTTAGACCAATTGATTTCCAGCAAACAAATAAATCATAAACGGTTTTAAAAATATATATGTGCAAATATCAAGGATAAAAAATATAGGGTAAATTATTACATACCTTTCATATTTTGTCTGCCCAGCTTCATTTCCTGTGTTAATGAGAAGGTGATGCCAGAAAGTGATCTAATTAATAACTTGGTATTAAAAGCACAATCCACAAAAGAAGAGCCATAAAAAGAGGTGGCCATAGGATCTTCAGTTTGGTGACAGGTTTGTGACAAAATTATTGAAATGTTAAAAAACAATGTTCCTCAAAAAAAGATTGGAAGAAAACATTACTATGCAAAACATAAGCCTTACGTTAACAATGCCTAGAACTAGAGTCAATCTTTCTGGACTCAGAGGCAACAAGGATGGACCATTATATTGTGGAAATATTTATTGTGTATCAGCATTCCAGATCTTTTTGGGAGAAATGGACGCTCTGTGCTCTGGACCACAGACAAAAAATGGACTATCCAGACTGTTATCAGCTACAAGTCCAAAAACTCAGGGTCTGTCATGGTATATGGCAGAACCTCTTAAGTATGTTGGTGCCATTACAAAGTGATAAATGCTTTACCGTCCCAACTTTTTAAAAATGTATTGCAGCCCTGAAATTCAGGTATGGATGTTTATTTAAAAATGAATAGAAACTTTCCAGACAAACAAGAGAAAACATGAAATATCATTCTGTGTTCATACTGGCATACTGTTTGGAAAAGAGAAGTCATGGCAAACTTCTCAAGATCTCACAATGTCGCACAATCACTCAATGAGAAAAAAGCTTGGTAAGAGAAGTGATCATTGTTATCATTTAACGTAATAATTTAATCCTAAACTATACTTGTAATTACTTGTGTTTTCACTGTAATGGTAACGGATTACAGTTATTTATTTTTTGTACCCAGATTACATAGGATAACACCATTACATGTAATCCATTACTCCCCAACGCTGTATGTACTATATAATGTAAAGAACAGAAATATCAAAACGCTATTCCTGCTTGTTTGTAAATTGTGTGTGAAAAGACTGTGTAAATGTTCAGTTATCTGCAATTGCCTCTGATTCAATTCCAATTGCTCGTTAGGCAGTTAAGTAGACCCGAGAAGAGATTGAATATTTAAATGATGAGTTCTTGCCAAGGAGAGCCTTTTTTATAGCGTAGTGGGGGAAGCACTGTTTGCCCTCTTGTGCATATCTGTATTAATTTACATATCTGACTGAGGCATAACTGCATACTGCATTTTGCAGCATTTCTATCTGGGTTATGTTTTTTTTTCTCAGTAAGTTGTAGTATTCATATAACAATTACATAGAATCAACTCAGTACTGTAATACTGATGTGTGTGTCTGCATATGTGTCTGTGCGGTGGTGATGATGGGATGGTTTGTTGTAGGTAAGGAGATGGTGGAGTATATCAGACAATACCTGACGGAGATCAGACAACGACGGGTTCTACCTGATGTTCAGCCTGGGTTTATGAAGCAGCTGCTTCCTGACCTAGCTCCACAAGAACCAGAACCATGGGACTCCATCATGAAGGACGTGGAGAACATCATCATGCCTGGGGTCAGTGCACTCATACCTCCACCTGCCTTCCACTCCCCTTATACCATCCACCTGCACTTCTCCATCTGCCCTCTCTATCTATTGCCATCTCCTTATCCAATCTCTACTCTACCCGTTTTAATTGTTCCCTCTGTATTAATTCAAAAACAATCCTGCAATCCTGCAAGATAACTCATATCATTCCTCCAGCCTCCATCCTCACTCGTCCATCTATAGTACATACCTTCACCTTTCTCTAACCAATGTCACTAACAACCTTGTGGACTCATCCATATGCATCCATCCATCCACTTACACATACAGTATATACACTCCTCATTCACATCAGAAAATCTAAATTCCTTCACATATAATTGTGCTTGAAAGTTTTGACATAAAAACTAAAGATAAAACAGACAAATTGTCTAATAACAGAGTTGATGTTGGAGAGTTTGTTTGATGGAACGATTAAGCGATTGATACAAAAGAGAGATAGGTAGGCAGGGAGACCGATAAGGAGGCAGGCAGATACAGTGATGTATCTGTGCATATATGAGCTAAAACATAATCAGATTTTAAAAAATGTATGGAAAGAACTCAGTTAGACAAATGAGACAATAGCTTGATTTTCTTTATACTTTTGATTTATTTACTGAGAAAAATGATCCAGTATTATGTGCACTCACTGGCCAATTTTTAAACATACATCTTGTTAGTACCAGTTTGGACCTTCTTCCTTCAGAACTGCCTTATTTCTTTTTATCATAGATCCAATATGGTGCTGGAAACATTTCTCGGAGAATTTAGTCCACATTGATTTGGTAGCATCATGCAGTTGCTGCAGATTTGACGGCTGCACGTCTACGATGCGAATTTCCCGTTCCACCATTTAATTCCCATTCCGCCTAGGAAATATCTCTTACACCATTACACCACCAGCATGGACCTCAATTGGATCCTCAACGTGACTCACAAATGGGACAATACAGAATTAGCTGAATTAGCTTCAAGGGATTTTTTTATTTTGCACGAACGAGCGAATAGAGAAACAGAGAATAAAGGAGAGAATGAGAGAGAGATTCTAGCATGTGCAATGCAGAGCTGTGGCAAAAGGTGGCTTCAGCCCGAAGCTCCGGGTCTAGGAATTCTGGAGTGAAGAGCTGGGAAGCCTTTCAGGAAACATTATGAAGCATAAAGACAAAAAGGGGTCTCAAAACAAGCTGAACCCTTAATACTAGCCAGCATGGATATCATGTTTTTCATGTTGTTGTATGCCAAATTCTGAGCTTATCAGAATCAAGCAGAAATCGAGACACTTCACACCACACAATGTTAGCTCAATATCCTCTTGTTACGTTTTGGTGAGCTTGTGTGAAGCCTCACTTACCTGTTCTTAGCTGACAGGAGTTTTACCCAGTGTGGCCTTCTGCTGCTGTAGCCTGCTTTAAGGTTGTGCATCCAGAGATGCTCTTCTGTATACCTTTGTTGTAATGAGCGGTTATTTGACTTACTGTGACCATTATATTGGCTGAAACTAGTATGACCATTCTTCTCTGATCTCTGGCATCAATATGGCATTTTGCTCAGAGAACTGCTGCTCACTGGATGTTTTCTATTTTTAACTGTAAGCCCTATATATGGCTGTGCATGTAAATCCCAGGCTATCTGCAGTTTCTGTAAAACTCTGAGCCTGTCCATCTTCTTGTTGGAGAGCATTGACTTTTTCCTTGAAACCATGCAATGCACGCCATTAATGTTCAGTGTTCTCCTGATTGATGAACATTAACATTATACAATGTGTGTAGGTGGTGCATTGGCAGAGTCCTCACATGCATGCATATTTTCCGGCTCTGACCTCATGGCCATCTTTGCTGGGAGACATGCTGGCAGATGCGATCAACTGTCTTGGATTCACCTGGGTAACTCCCTGTGCACGCACATACACACATGTACAGTACTATGCAAAACTCATATACATTTATTAGTATATATTTTTCCCACTTTATATTCTGCTTATTCTTTATTTAAGTTTATTTAAGTTAATTGGTCACTGCACTTTTAGTTCTACAATTACATCCTGTAGTCCATCTGTTACCTTTGAATATATTGTCAGTCCCTGGCAAAAACCTGTTGAATAGACATTGAAAAGACAGCTTTACCAGATGTTTCAACATCTCAACAGCTTGCTGAAAATGTGTATAGAAAATATGTCCCTCAATATCTAAATCTGTTTGAAAAGTACAGTAGGTTGTTTCAATGGCTTAAACTCAACAAATTTCATCCAGGCATTCTGATTCCTGGTCTTGCGCAAGTTAGAGGTGCAGTTTGAAGCCTTGATCTTTTGGGTTATAGTTGAGTATCTTAACCACTATGTTACCACTATCGACCAGATTTAGCCAAAAACCAACATCCATATGACGTCTGGAGCTTGATGGATATTTGGCTGGTGGATTATTATCAGAACTGCAGTGACAATAATGTTTGTTTGTGATTAGCTTGTATGACTGGAACAGACACATATCATTGCTACACACACTGATCACTACCATGTCAGTATTAATGCAGTGGTGAGAATGATTAACCATCCAAAAAACCTGATCTGAGGTGGTTCTGTGGGACGCATTAATATTAGAAAACAAAGTAAAAAGGTTGAACAAAGTTTGCAGAGAAACAGATTATGAACTACAGTCTGTAATTGTAGAACTACAAAATTAAATCAAGAATTTGCAGCATGCAAACTGAAATATATTGATGGGATTCACTGGTTGAGAAGCGGTGATATAGCACAGTGAGTGTCTCGTTTGATGTGTGAAAAATTGGCCGCAAAGCAGATATTAATAATCGACAAAAGGGAGTGATTGCATTTGGGAATGTCAAAGGTCATAGTATGAAGGAAGATGCTGAATATTTAGGTGTCTTGAAGCGTACGTTCATGTAGGTCTACCAGCATTGGTGTGTGTGCATATTTTATAGGCATCAAGTCCTGCCTGCACAGAGTTGGAGATGTGTGTGATGGACTGGCTGTGCAAAGCACTTGGGTTGCCAGATCATTTCTTACACCATCACCCAGAAAGTCAAGGAGGAGGGATTCTGCAGGTACAAATGTTATACAGGCCTGTACAATGCACACATACATTGTACATCTTCATGATATACAACCTTGTAAAGTAAAACACTCACCTCTACTGTACGCACATACTGCATACAAAACACAATACACATAATAATTGTATATATGTGTGTGTGTATGGTTTGTGTGTGTAGAGTACAGTGAGTGAGTGTACTCTGGTGGCTTTGCTTGCTGCTCGCAAAGATAAAATTCTGCAGATGAAGAGCAGAAACTCACCAACAGACCAACAACACAATGATGCCTTCAGTGATACATACAGTGACACTGACGAGTCCAACCTGAATTCCATGCTCATCGCTTATGCTTCAGATCAGGTAACAAACACACATTGGCACTGACAGTTGGATTGAAACGACAGAAAGACAGACACGTAAACAAATATAATACACAAACTGATAGACCACAGACAGACCAACAGACAACAATACATTAAATGTCAGTAAATCCATCAAAGAGAAAAAGTGTAGACAGCGAGGCAGATAACTTGTTTGGAGGTAAACATAAATTAATGGGCAAATCAAACTCACTGTCAGATAAAAAGAAACAGACAGATAAAAACATACAGCCACTTGATGCTTGAAAGTTTGGGTAAACTTTGTTTCTATAGGAGTAGATAAAAAAAGCTATTTTGGTGAGAGATTGTTGACTGCTAGACATGACCATAGCTTGGTCTGCAGATTTTCTAAACCCAAAATGTGCTGTAGCTTGCAACCCAGCTGGTCTTATTAAAGCTCAATTGACTAATTAAATCTGGTTCCTGGCAAGTGCCAGGGACTGTGGTAGCCTAGTGGTTAAGGTACTGGACTATGGACCAGAAGATCCAGGGTTCAAATCCCACCTCTGCCACAGCTGGGTCCCTGAGCAAAGCCCTTAACCCACAATGGCTTAGATTGTAAGACTGTATGAATTGTAAGCCACTCTGGATAATGCTGTAAATGTCTGCTAAATGCTGTAAATGTAATGTAAATGTAAACGCCAAGGAAGTGTTGTAATCTAGCAGAGACATTCCTGTGAAACACTTGCTGTGGAATCCCTGTCATAAGAGGTAACACGTGACTGCAGGATCTCTTCAAATATTACTGATCTGTTAGTTTTTCTTCCATCACTGCTAGGGGTGACTGACTGTCATATGTAATGGCACTCCAGATCATCACAGCAAAAGTTGGGCCAGCTTGTTGTTCCATGACAAAGGCAGGTTTGTAACGCTCCCCAAGAGGCCTCTATACTCAAACCCAACCGTCATTGGATCCCAAACAGAACCTGAATTCCTCATTAAAGACAATTTGGCCACACTTCATAGCAGCCCAGGTGTCTTGTTCGTGACACCACTGCAAACAAAGGCAATGATGACTAGCAGGACACGTAATTGCACATGTAAAGAATGTAGAATGAAGCATAATTCTGTGCATGCCTTTCAGAGTGGTATTATTGCCATTTCTGCTACGTACAAGTACATACTGTGTGTGTGTATATATATTTGTGTGTGTACATGTAGGCTCACTCCTCTGTGGAGAAGGCGGGGTTGATCTCACTAGTGAAGATCAGATTTTTGGAGACAGATGAGAAATTCTCTTTGTGCGGAGAAACACTACAGAGAGCCATCCAAGAGGATAGGAGGAAGGGCTTGGTGCCTGTCATGGTAACTGTATCCAAGTAACATTATAGCATGTATGTTACACTGCAATTCACCTTCTTAATGTAATACACACGTATGTGTGTGTGTGTGTGTGTGTGTGTATGTTTATCTGTAGTTGTGTGCTACATTGGGTTCTACAGGCGTTTGTTCCTTTGACAGTCTGGCTGAACTCGGACCCATCTGTAAGCAGCTGTACAATATTCTATGTTAATTGTACTGTTGCGTGTTTGTGTATCTATCTTTGAGTGGGTGTATTAATTTGTGGGTTCAGGTGCTCGTGAGGGTCTGTGGCTCCATGTTGATGCTGCGTATGCAGGCTCTGCCTTCCTCTGTCCAGAATTACGTCACTTCATGTCTGGGATAGAATATGTGGACTCATTCGTCTTTAATCCGTCTAAATGGATGATGGTTCACTTCGATTGTACAGCCTTCTGGTGAGAGAAACAAACAAACGGCTATACACTAATACACTAATAACCCTTCAAACTGTCAGTATACTACATAATTATCCATAATTTCAGAAGTAGTACAGCTACCATCAGTAAACTCTGTACTACCCCAAATCAGCAGAAGTTGGGACGATAGGGAAGCTGCAAATTAAAAATAAAAACAATACAGTGTTTTTTACATTTACTTTGAACTATATTGTACTCCAGACAGTATGAAGATTTTCTGGAGGACTTTTTATTCTGTAATAAAATCAATTATTGCATTTCAGGTCTGTAATCATGGTGGAGCATTAACCACTTTGTAATGTTGCTACATCTAATAACACTTAAATATATGTTTTGTTACTGAGAATACCAAGCAATGATGTGTTTCAGGTGCTACGTTGTCCCCTGTTTTCTGCAATCATGTCTTATTGTGTCTTATTGTTATGTCACATTTTATATTGAGGACAATAAAGCTAAATGCTGTGTACTGTTCTGCATTAATGCTGCCATCACAAAAGTATAAATGACCTTTACCAAGAGCACTGACACAACCACATACCATGACAGACCCTGACTTTTGAACTTATTGCTGATAACAGTCTGGATGGTCCTTTTCGTCTTTGGTCCGGAGCATAAAATGAAAGAAAAAAACGAATCGAGATATTGGGAATACTGATTTTACTGACGATAATACACACTTCCAATGTGGTTATATTAGCTATAGATGAATCACAGGTTTTCAGTTTGGGCTTGGCTAACAATCTAGTTATTCTTTGAGCCACATTGTTTTTAAACAACTAAATACATTTATCTGATCAAAACAATGGACAAATAAAATGAATTAATGAAATAAATGGCAAAGAAAATGAAACGTGAAAGAAAATTAAAATATTCCTTACCATTCGCAGCTGTAGAAAGTACTGTGATTTATGGAGTAGCTACCGTCAATACATTAAAACTGTAATACTTTAATACTTTACTTACTGGACGATTGAAAAATACCGTAAAAGCACTAAGAAACATACCATAATTATGGGAGTATCTAATATACTATAAATGCACCATAACTTGTACATTGGTGTTATACTCTGTGTGTGTGTGTGTGTGTGTGTGTGTGTGTGTGTGTGTGTGTGTGTGTGTGTGTGTGTGTGTGTGTGTG
>JAUZST010015332.1:0-10255 GCA_034779995.1 Parotocinclus haroldoi | reverse complement strand
GCCACAGTTGGGTCCTTGAGCAAGACCCTTAACCCACAATTGCTTGGATTGTAAATCTGTAATAATTGTAAGTCGCTATGGATAAGGGCGTCTGCTAAATGCCGTAAATGTAATGTAAAATGTAATGTGCTTCACAATTTTCACTTACCCAGGAAAAAAGAGGCTAGGTCGTGGATTTGACAATTATGACAAATAAAACCAAAACAATGAATTGTTTAAACCTGTAATGTAAATACTCATTCGTTTTTATAATAACCATTTTTCTAAGGATACATTTTGTGGTATAATAAGAAGAAAATATAGTGGTTCACACCGTGGTTCAATTTTCAACTGGCAGTAATATTCCAGTGCAGATGCAACAAAAAAAACCTACTTAAAACTTGTTCATAATTTTGCAAACTAAAAATACGTTTGGAAAAACTAGTGTTCTTAAAGTTGCATTGTTCCTCAAGTTAAGTTTAAAGTACAGTTAATCGTTATCAGGAAACGAACCCCTGCTTACATTTATTTATATTACATCTTCTGGGATTCACCAAGTTATAGTTATATACACCAAACACCAAGCATACATTCTAGAAATATCTTTGCTGAATGGTAACATAGAAAAACAGTATTTTAAATGACTTTCTTTGCTGTCTTGGTCTCAAGCTCATTTGGATTGGGTCTTGACTTGGTCTTGGGTTAAGGTGGACTCGGGAATTGTTGTCGAGACGAGGACCTCAATGAAACTGAGGACCTCAGAAAGCTCCTTTGTTCACTTTCAAATTAACTGCTCACATACTTTTAACATCCACATGTGTTACATTGAATCTAATAATCCTAATATTTCATCCACACTTAAATTACCAAGTATACAATAATCTAATTTGCTTAAATCCCCATGTACCTATAAAGAAATTCCAAATTGTTTACAAAACCTAAGCAGAATCGTCGAAACAATGTTGACCTCTAAACTGTAGCCCTGCTCAATCAGTGTAAACTTAGGCACTGCTGAACAAGCCAACATAGCCTCTTAACAAGTGAAAAAATATTATTCTTTGTAATAGTTACATTTGGCATTCATTATTATCAACATACTTCTCATCTGTGTCATCTAATGTGCATGTCACACACTTATATACGTTAATATACGGAATTTTTATATAATTTCCTTTTTATCCTACTTAACTTTATCTGATCCCTTTTTCAATTACTCCCTATACACATCAAATTTGCTGCACAGTACATTTTCATTCAAGTAATTGCCGAGTCAGATTCCTTCTAAATCTATTATTACTTGGCCAGTAAAACTATTTCTGATGGTCGGTACGCATGTACACAGAGTTTACAGTTGGTTTCACAAAGTGAAACAGAACCGATGCATGCACTGGTCAGCTTCTTATGAGGAACAGCAAGTGCATCTCTCCTCTGGTCGTGTTGGTGACACATTGTAGTGAAAAGTGTAATCGAAATCTGGATTAAGTGTATTCAGATACCATCCGGATATGAACTGTCTTAATGCAAGGTGTAAGGTTATCAGCTATTAAGAGGTAAAGATCCACAATCATATCCACTACTTTGTACTCACTCAGTGCATGGTAGATCGGTTTATGTTTTCCCTGAAGGCGTATCGAACACATTGCAGCAATCTTTCCTGGAGGTTGCAATCGGGCGTCTATTAAATACCAGGATCTTGCAAATGTCACCCATTGCTGTGAAAAAAGGGATAAGAGTTTACTGTGTTAAATACATGCCAGTATCCAATCCTGTCTCATACAACTTGTTTCGTACAGGAATGCTTCAACATCAAGCATGTTGTTTAGAAACATCATACAAAACTCCATAATTAGTTTAAATAAATAAGCAGAGCATGGAAAACTTGCTTAGACAAAGAACAGCCGATTTCAACAAACCAGATTAACGACAGTAAGACTCGTTGCACTGGAGCTCATCACAATGAAACAGTTAAGCCTCAAGCTTTATAAAAATAAATATACATGAGTACTTTAATCACAAAATTAAAGATAAGCATAACTGAAGTTACTATTCCGTATTATTTATTCATTTTATTGCCAAAGATTACTACGTTTAATAATAAACGATTTGACTTTACATTAGTTGTAGCTGTTCTGTGCACGTGGACGGATAAAGGAAGCCTCACAACACACAAACATATATACGAAAAAGAAAAAAAAACACGTCGTACCTGTGCAGATCTGGAGAAACTCGACATATTGTACACCTACATCAGCCTAAACGTTTGACATTCATGCGGTGCTGGTTGTACTTCACTATTTAATTTCCCCACGATCCGTTAGTAACGAAGTATGGTTCCTATGCCTCAAGAAAAACTACATGCTAGGTTTTTTGAAGGTAGTTGATTACTACACATGCATATATTTTATAAATCCTTATGTATGGATCATACCAGTTTTCCCTGGTTTCTTAGCGACTGCATAAGCTATACGAGCGTCTTTCTTTATACTCGGCTTTATTTTGAAGTAACACCCCTGCGTCGCTTCGTAAGTAGGGTAAGTAAGGCGTAAGTAAGGCTGCATGTCAAATACTGCTTAAGTTTTGCTTCAGAGTTCACTACAAAGGGTGCAGAAGCCATGTTTCAAAGCGTAGGAAGTGAACATATACAGAGGGAGTATGTAGGTATTAGGGATGCGGTTTAGAACAAGGTTTTGTTAAAACGCGGGGAAATTTGTTTGATTAACAGAAGTGCTCGTGATTTTGGCTCTGGTGTATGCTGTAATATAAAAAAAGTGTTACGGTTATGGATAGATATGTGCTTCTTGTGATTATTAATGTGGACGCGAAGAAAGAAGGAGCTTTTAACGGTAAGAATAAAGTAGTTTTAGTGAGTTGTCTAGGGGCTCATGTAGGGTTATGTACACGGTTGAAGTTGACTTGAAATATGCTAGCTAGGTATAACCAGCATGATTAACTTAACTGCAAGCGATGACTCCTTATCTTTTCTCATTAGCATTACATATTGTTACATATACTATAGTTCTGATAAAGATATTTGGTTTTCCTTTGTTCTGCTCGCGTAATTAAACAAAAATGTAACTATTGGCTTTTATTTTACGAAATACGGACCGGACCTTTCCCTAACATGTGGACTGGCGTGTTATCAGTACAAGTTATTGTTCAGTAACTCTACAATCACCGGCCACTTTTTAAAGTACACTTGGTAAACTGCTTAACGCAAGCATTGAATCAGCCAAACGCATTGCTGCAAATCGGTGCTTTTAGGCAGATAGACATGATCAAGACGACCATCTGAAGTTTAAAGTGAGGAGGCAAGGTGTTTTAAATGACATGATATGGTTGGTGGTGCTAGGCGGGCTGGTGTGAGTATTTCAGAAGCTACCTATCCACTGGTATTTCATCTCTGCAGATTAATGAGAATGGTCTGAAAAAGAGAAAATATTCAGTATGTGGCAGTTCTCTGGGTGAAAAATGCCTTGTTGGAGTCTGAGAAGAATTGCCAGACTCGCTTGAGCTGATATAAAGGCAACATGAACTCAAATAGGCACTCGTTACGACCAAGAGTTTTGCAAAACAGCATCTCTAAACATGCAAAACATCAAACATTGAAGCGATTGCCTTACAGCAGCAGCAACCCTCACCGATTCCAACTCCTGTAAGCTAACAACAGGCATCTGTGACTCCGATTGACGCAGTGAATGAGCTTGAAAAGGGCAGTCTGTTTTTACTCAACACTAAATGTTCCTGAACCTGATCTATTCTGCAAGGATGTACTGTCAGTCATTTCTATCCAGGTATGGTGTCTCTATAATGGGTGGTTCCCAAACATTTTCTGCTGCACTATCCTTTTGTGAATAAAAAATATTTAACCCCACATCGACAAGCATGTACACATCTTTTGCTTCCAAACTCCGCTAGAATTAACATTTGTAACTTGTAGAAAACGGCAACTTCACGGAACAAGCTTCAGCATAACTTTTCACAAGTGGCGAGAAAGTGTTCTCGATCTATAGTACCAAAACGATACACAAAAATGCTCACAAAAATTAGGGGACATTCCATTTTTGTAAACAGGACATGATGTATACTGCTCACACGTTTTATGATGAATCGTTTGTAATCAAAAGTACCCTAATTTTTGTGAGCAGGATATTTGTATATTTAAGTTTCACATATAAATAAGCAAGCAGACAAACTAATGTATTTAAATAAGGTTCTACATTTTTCAATATTCACATTACCCATTTCACATGGGCAGAAGTATGCAGACACTTTAAACTACCTGCATTGGCGACTGAAATTTAGCTTATCTTTGGGATGTTTCGATACCTTGACTTGAGTCCATATGTGGTAAATTCATCTGATTGGACATGATTTGGAAAGTTACACACCTCTCCCTATAAGGTCTCGTAGCTAAGAATAGCTATCAGGGCAAAAACCAAGCCACGTCTAGTAAAGAACTGCCTGTAGAGCTCAGGGACAGGATTGTGTGGCCGACCCAGCTAAGTGTTCAGGAGAGAATGGTCTTGGTAAGGGAGGTGACCGAGAACCCAGTGGTCACTCTGGATAAGCCCTTAAGATTGTGTGGGCACATGGGCGATTCTTTCGGAAGGTTAACCATCACTGCAGCACTCCTTCTTTTTTATTTATTATTTTAGGACGTGAAAAAAGTGAATGTTGTTTATCCATTATATGCCCATATCGGTTCAGAACTACTTGTATCGTTACTTGTACTGTTAGGTACACTTGTTAGGTATACTTGTATTGTTAGGCTATTATATACAGACGCGCAAGACCCTACAGTACATTCCAGGACAAATTTACCCATTAAAACCCATTTTTCCCTGAGACAATGAAGCTGCAGATTGACTTGGCGTCAGAGTTTTCCTGCACACCTCGCTATTTTTGTCAGCAGATGATGATGTTTGTTTGTTTCGCTGGGTGCATGAAATAAATGGCTGATTGAAGACTGATGAATGTATCTGAACTATTGGCTGTGTGCCTTGTTCTTGATGGCCAAATGTGTAAATAAAGCGGAGCAAATGTAGTTTAGTAGTTTTTTTTAAAACTTTCTATAAGGATGTGATGAAAAGTGCTATGTACTAGTGCTGGTACTATGCAATTGTCTGACCTGTAAAACCTGTACAGACCATACCTCAGCTTCATTAAACTGGACTTTTCTCATTTGCATTTCAGGCGTTGAGGTTGCCAAGACGATACATGGAAGCCTTAAAGATATTGCCAGTGCTAACTCTGCATCACAGATTTCACCCTTTCCTGGTAATTATGGTCTCATAATATGGTGTTGATTACAATATACTAATATCCGGGCTTGCGCAGTGTTCGTTTATGCACGTTTCCCTTCTTTAGCTTGCTCTTTAAGTGGTTCTCCTGCCTCTCAGAAGTGGTACTTTACTATCCAAGCAACCCGGGGACCTTCACAGGTTAGTACAAATCTAACCAAGCTTTTCCTGCTCACCTCTTCCAAGCAGTGTTTGTACCATAGTGGTCAAATTGTTTTGCTTTTAAGTCACAAAGTTGATAACTTCGGCAGGAACCAAACTAAATGTGAGATTTTTCTGCACGTGGTATTTAATGGACATAAAGCAGTGTTTAAATTACAGGGTGTGAGCACCCTTCAGAATTTTCTCATCTCTACTCAAGTATGACCTCGTGATCAGGTTTTTATGCATGTCCTAAAAGTAGCCAACCAGAACATAAACAGTTATAAATACATTCCTTTGCCATTTATTTATTGAAAATATCCCAATATTACATATCTACGAGTGCCCAGTATGGGGTGAACCTTTGTTTTTAGTGTCTGGTGTGACCAGTAACTGCAGCTTTTACATTACATTACATTTTTAGTAACTGTTGATCAGTTTTGCTCATTGGCTTGGAATTGTAGCCTGTTCCCCCGTACGGAATAGCTTCTACTCTGGGGAATTACTTTGCTGGTATGTTTCAGAATTCATTGTTCTGTCAGTGATGACAAGCTGTCCTGTCCCAGATGCTGCTAGACAGACCCACACCATGAAACGTCCTCCACCATGTTTCACAGATTATTCTAATTTTGTCTCAGCCGTCCATAAAACATTTTCCCAATAGCCTTGGCTTGTCCATGTGCCACATGGCAGGCAAATGTCATATGAAGTCCTCAAAGTTTTTTTTTCGTTCATAGCATTATATGCCTCTACAAATTTGTTGTGAAGACTTGGACTTTAGTAGATCCTTGTTATTTAAATACAACAGGACACCCAACAATAACAATAAACACACATCTAAACTGATTCCCATCTAACATTCTTCAAGCATTAGTCAATAATATGCATTCAATTACACTGCTCACACAAATTAGTGGATATTTCAAAATTAATACAAAGAGGATCTGCTGGATAGTCTGATCCTGTCTATCGCTGTCTGTGTATTTTGGCACTCTTATAAACCCTACTTGAACAGTCAATGTGTGGCACTCTCGTTCAGTTTGACATGCTTTAATATATAAAATACCATAATTGAGTTTGCTTCTAATGTACGTAATCAAACAACTTTCTTTGACTTTTCATTTGCTTTTCTGTTGATCTTGTTTAATTAAATAAAATCAAATGCTTCCTTTTTATCGCTTCCTATTCATTTTGCAATATACTCAATTTCCCAATGTGCGATCATAAAAGGCTATCTTGTCTTTTCTTTACTGCTAATCCTAAAGGTTCTCGTACTCGATCTAGTCATAGATACAGTGTGTAATACTGGGCCATTTTCCTCAATAAATAGGAACTTTTAGAACAGTTCCCAAACCTTCTTCTGCAGGACCCCGTTTGTAGATATGATATTTTTGTTCCCCTGACTCCAACATAGATGTGCATGTCTTTTGCTTCCAAAATTATTATTTTTATTCACTTTTTATTTTATGTATCTTAATGCTGGTGGAATAGGGCACAAGAAACGACCCTAGGCAGGGTGCAGTTCCATCGTAGGGCACTAACAGTCAGCCACACACACTAAGGTTACTTTAGAGACACCAGTTAACCTAACACTTGTGTCTTTGAGCTGTGAAAGGAAATCGAAGTACCTGGAGTAATCCCACACAGACATGGAAAGGATTGAACCTAAGACCTCCTATCTATTCAATTCAATTCAATTCAGTTTAATTAAATTTAATTTATATAGCGCTTTTTACAACGTTGCATTATCTCAAAGCAGCTTTACAGTTATACATCTAAAAGTCCAATCCCAAGTTGAGCAAGCCTATGGCAACAGTGGAAAGGAAAAACTCCCTAAAATGGTAGGAAGAAACCTCGGGAGGACCAAGACTCAACAAGGGACCCATCCTCCATGGGCGGCCTAGATGTTAATGAAATACTAAAATGTACTTGTAAAATAAAGTACTAAATGTATATAAAATCATAAAATTAGTTTAAAATAAAGAACAAATTATTGATAAAATTTAAATAAGTAATCGAAAAATTATAAAATAATCAAAATTATAAAACAAAATTGATTATATGATGAGTCCTTAGAGGGAGGTCCTTAGAGGCACATCGTCTCCTACTGTCCAATCGATGGAGGGAGTTCCTGCACTCTGGTGGGACCTGCCTCCACTGTTGGAGACCATCAGAGTGATGCCGAGCTGGAAAAGGTCTATCTGTGAGGTGAAAAGGCTACCCACAGAGCCACAGTGTGCAAACTCTTTCCAAAATCAACCTGAATTTATGTTAAGCGTTGTAAGTCCTAGAAAGGCACTGAACAAAATAAGATGGTGACAAATCACATTTACAGTTTAATTATTGCAAGTGGCATGCACCTTAAACCTTTGTCACTTGCCTCACTGTCACAGACGGCAACTTCTTACAGCACAAAAAAAAAAAGAAAGCTCTGCCGTAGTAACTAATACAATTTTGTATTGACTATTTGATTTGTTGCTGGGTGGCACAGTGACTCGGTGGGAAGGAGTCACAGAAAGGTGGGTCTGGGTCTTTGTCCTCCCTGTATTCATGTGGGTTTACTCGGAGTGCTCCCACAGCCCAAATACATGCTTTTATTTAATTAATTATGATTATGTATGTAAAACCTTTATCAAATTTAGGAGTGTAATCTCAGACCTTGGTTGAATTGTGTGGCAGTATTAATTCACTAGCCCACCACTGTGGAGAACCTGGTTTCAGGTCAGGTGTCAAGGAGACCAGACAGGGGGACATGCCCTGGCATGGCATCAGAAATTCCTACCTAGGATTGTGAGAAGTGGGAACATGCTTGCTTGGGTCCTGTAAATTCTGGGGTAGGCTCCGAACCTCCCCATGAATCTGAACATCATATTTTATCATAGTTTTGAAAGACTTCAAGTCTCTCAGAACTTTGTGCACCTGCTGTTAAAACAGAAACATCTTTCATTTAGATTTACGGATTACAGTTTACTGAATAAGGTAATTATCCTCCTAAGAAATTCACTTTTTCTTGGAGTTAACCTCCCTCCCAACAGTGAGTCAAATTATTTTATTTTTACCGAAAACATTTTGTTTTGATATTTAACAGATTAATATAAGACAAAAGAGCAACGTGTCAACTTGTATTTCCAGGTATATACATCTGGATCTGATGCACAGTTTAAAAGAGCATATTTTGTCTGAAACCCCCATGTTTCTTGTGATGTGTTTTGTTGCTCAAGTCTGTCCTGTTACTTTGAATGTCTTTACTCGGTTTCAAATTTGGTTTTTGCCTGTGCAGACTGTGCAGTTATAGTTAGAGGAGTAACCAACATGGAAAACAGAGAGGTATCTGTGGATAAAAAAAAACAAGCAATTGTGAAAAAAGAAGATGGTAAAGGTATCACAGTCTACTGTTCTCATAAGACTTCATGAACAAAAATACAGAGGCTTCATCAGATGATGCAAACCGCTAATTAGCAGGAAGAATAGGAAGGCCAGGCTGGTATTTGAGAATAAGTACAGAGACAAGCCTCTGGAACAGTTTTATGGACTGCTATGACATATTTATCTTTACCAATGTGATAGAAAGGCTAAAGTTTGGAAAGAGAAATGATCTGCTTATGATCCCAAACATACAAGCTCATCTGTTTTACGCAATGTCATGGTGTGGACTTGCTTGGCTTCTTCTGGGATGAGATCATTAATCTTCTTGATTGAGCTCATTGATGATGCCACACATGATGGCAGCAGTACAATGAACTCAGAAGTCTACTAAAACATTTTGTCTGTTAAAGTAAAGAAAGCAAGATAATGACCCTAAACACACTGCCAAAAGTACAAAGGAGTTTATCAGGTGCAAAACAAACTCAAGAGTTTGCAGGGAAAGTCTAGAAAAACATCACTTAGTTTAGTGATGTAGTGGGTCACAGGCTTAATGCTTTGCAGGATTTGCAATTTAATATTAAGTCTTATTTAGTTTGATCTATTTTAAGTTTGCTCACATGAAATATCTGTGGGTTCAGACAAAAAGTGCTGCCTTCTGAACTGTGTACCAGATCCAGATGTAAATACCTAGAAATAAAAAGTGAAATATTGATATATTTTTTTTTAAATATGTTTGTCTCATATTTGTCTTTTAATGTCAAATTCAAATGTGTTCAGTCTACAGCAAAAAATAAAATAAATGGCCTTACCAGTCCAATACTTTTAGAGAGGAATATAGCTGTGAACTGATATCGTTAGCCATTTGCACATGCTGTAACTATTTATTTTTATTTTTTACTCACAGTATGATACTGCTCACAAAAATTGTGTAATAACTTCACCGCCAAACTTTAAATCACCTAACAGTTCTGCAGTTCAGAGTGGGATGACGTGTACATGCAGAATAGTGATGGTGAAGAGCCAGTGCCTTCAGAGGTGGAGAACTGTATTAGAACTCTTCAGCAGCAAGACGAACAGGTCCTGCCACCTGACATCGTATCACATGTGGAGTAGGTGTTCAATAATCCCAACGCATTCCATTTGATTCTCTTTCTAGTCTCATTCATTGAGGAGTATTGAAGTAACAATAAGCTTAGCTTAAGTAGACAAGCTAGATTGTATAGACTCTTAATAGTTCACTCTGGTAATATGGGGCCAGGCTGTGTAGAGCTCTATATGTTAGGTTGTAATTAAATTCTAGTTCTAGTTAGCACTCAAGCTGCTGTATTCTGGAATTACTGTAGTTTATTTCTAGATTGATTAGATCATTAAGTGTGTAAAGCATTATAGAAATACAACCTCGAGGTAAATCATGCATGAACCAGTTTTCCGGCATCTTTAGAAGAGTTTGACTTCCTTGGAGATGTATT